>SNQJ01S0059038.1:20245-41740 GCA_010110895.2 Picea sitchensis
TGGTGTTGGTAATGTCTGCCATGGGAGCAAGCATTATGGATGGTTTCAGAAATAAATGTGGAGCAGTTTCGGGCCTTTCTACTGTTAAAATCATATTTCCCTTGCTCGACTTGTCATGGAAAAGTCTCCACATGTCTACCTGGATTTTAATGGGGCTGAAGAATTTGCAAGATAACATGGAGTGCAAATTGTGGACACACAACTATTTCATTACTGCGGAAAATATGAGCGATTGGAGCAAGCAAAGAGTGAAAACAGCATACAGGTCTCTCTCTCTTCCTCACCCTGTGGGTTTATTCCTGCCACTCCTTAGCATGATTAAATATAGTAGTTATAAGCGTGCACTGAAAATTTCTGTAGAGCAAAGAAGAAACACCGTGAAGAAGACCTTAGTGGGTCTTTTTCAGATATATATAAATCCTGTGCAATTCTTAGATATTATCAAAGGTTGGCCGGTTTGTTCCAGATTAGCACTCATCCAAATCACCTGTCCTTGCAGCGCCATGAAGGTCTTGGCTTGGAACCTTGGCTCCGTGGGCTGCTGGTTTCTTCGACCATCCATCCGTTGTGTACTTTAGTATGTGGATAACTGGAATAATTCCCATTGCTAGCCATTAACATTATGGCTTGGGCCTTATCTGTAGGAATATCGTCATATACGTACACTGTTCCACCATAGAAAATCAGCAATTTCGCACTGGATAGCCTCTCTAGGATCATGGACAGAGCAAGCCATATTTCCTTTCGTCGAGAAACTACCTACTGCCACCTCGTTGCTAGAGAAAGAGCCTACACCATACACCCCTAGGGCCTCTAATAATTAAATCTCGACTTGTTACCGCCTACCTGCTGTATAAAGATCTGGAGGGAGAGAGAGAGCCTGCAAAGCCGCCACCCTCCTATGCTAGAGCCACCAAACTGCTACTATCGTTGTACAATCGAACAACTAGTTTTGTTCTAGCCCACGTATCAATCACTCTCACAGCATTGTATTTCCAAGCAGCATATTTTTGGTTCCTCTTAACGGGGTGGATAGGTCCACACAACCCATCCCGCAATAAATCCATTGATAGCACTTTCGTATTATATACAATGCATACCTAACCCAATACTGATTCCACTAGCTTAAATGAAGACATCTTGAATCACGATTAAATACGTACTAAATCAGAGCAAATGCGGCGAATAAATAATGACTATAAAACTTTGGCAAAGTTGTTGTATAAGCAAATGTAATGGCTGGGGATCGCAGACTGAGCAGAAATTATCAATTCCTATTATAAAGTTATCGAAGGGATCGGGGATCCACGCGCAAACGTCAAGTCTTGAGCTGCGCACAGAATCATCAGATATTCCCATACTATCATCTCATCTCTTATTCAAATTTCATAAATTGACATTGATGATATCGATGGAAAACTTGAACTTGAAGCCCAGACCACCATCGAATCCATTAATCGTGTGCATACATTGTTATGTAAAAAAAAAAATACACGTGTATGACGAAAGAAAGATAAAACCCAACTCCCCGCATCTGCGAGTGGATAACTCAGCTATGGGATCTCTTCTAACTTGGTCATGCCTCAAAAAATCTCCCATTACACCAACATTTTCACCCACTAGAGGGATTTGGAGAAATGACCAAAAGTGGAGGAAGTTTTGTAAAGTTAGAGCCGAGGTGAAGCTTTCCAAATTGGTGACGTTTATCGAAAAAGGTGGAGCAGGCAAAACAACCTGTGCCCTGATTGCTACTCAGGTTTCCTATTCCGCCTTCTCTTCCAGTGTTATTTTTCCACAGGTCGAAAAGCTTAGGCAGTTTGCATTTTTTATTTTGAAAATCTCTAGCAATTTGAGGTATTTTGCCAGCTGATATTTAGGTTATTGTTATTATCTTCAGAATCAGAACTAGAGATCTTGAGCGATCTCTAGGTCCTCCTTCCCCTACAACACTAAAGAATCCTTTAGCGATCTTGAGTTTAATATATCGATGGATTAAAGCATCCTTCAGTAACAAAATGACGGTTGAGGGTACGTTTTTAAGGGCGTATTAGTTCTAAAAATGCATTGAAGTGCTCATAATGCATTGTATAATAATAGATATTCGTATTTATATTAGATCTTTATTTATTAAACTGGGTGTATAATTAGGGCTTTATTTTATCTTTCTGTTATTTCTCATTTCATTTCTAGTATTCAACCCTGATAAATGAACATTGTGTGGATACTTAACCTCCAACAGTCGTGTAATTTCATTTCATGACTGTGTTAACCTCTATTTACTTAATCTCCCAGAAAAATATTATGTGGTACTGTGCCAATCCTGAGAAGAGCCACTGTAAACTGTACTAACTTTCTAGCTTTCTAGTCAAACCTCTATGCGGCCAGGGCTTGTTAATTAGTTACTGTATTATGCAAAAGGAAAATTTTGGGTTATTATTATTATTATTTTCTTTGTATTATGTGAAGGAAAATTTTGTGTTGATTATTATTATTAATATTTTCTTGTGCAGCTTGTGCAAATGCATTAAACACCCCAAGGAGTGAGCAACTTGTGCAGCCTATTTGAAATGTTAATCTGTAGTTGGGTGTTTACTATGGGTTAGTTATTATAATTTTATTATTATTGTAATTTTGAAAGGATAGCATGAAAGCTTGACTACAATTTTGATATATATATAAATGAAATACGAATTTACTAAAGCTTGACTACAATTTTGATATATATATATATATATATATATAACAATTCCAGGAGCAACATATGACAATTAGCCTCTTTTCCATGGGTAACAGTAGCTTGTTTTACTCTCAAAGAATTCAGATTAATATATATATATATATATATATATATATATATATATATATATATATATATATATATATATATATAACAATCAGGGAGCAAGATAATGACACCAATTTTTCCATGGGTAACAAGAGTTTGTTTCCACTTTAGTAAATATCAGATTTCATTTATATATATATATATATATATATTAAAGTTTCTATGTTTTGTGTGCGTGATAAGCGCACAGTTTTTCAAAAGAATGCACAAATAAAAACTACCCCTTTATTTAGGCCCTCGGTTCCAAATTTTGAACCGTATTTTGATACCAAATAAAGACCCATTTTAAATTAACCTCTAGTAATTCTACCAAATGTACAAGAATTTCTACTAGGTTTTATATAGAAGAAGAATAATTCCAAATTTTCAACACTTACGCAAGCACAATTTATCAATGAGTAATAAATCTAATTAAAATAATGCATAAATTTGAATTAAATACCTTAACTCCGATGCTAAAAATCCTTCCTGTTGTCCGCATCTTGCTTCCTTCCTGCTTCTTTTCCTTCCTGCTTCTTTAGAACGCTACCCAAAATTGTCCTCCCTGCCGACTAGTTAGATCCTATCCCTAGGATATCAACGGATATCCTAGCCCTCCATGCCCAAAACTCCCAGCAAAGAACCCCGTGCACTGCTACAATCCAAACTCTCAAAGTCTCACTCTCCCCGAAATACTCAGAGCTCCCAAAATCCTTCTCCACTCCTCCCTAACGATCCTCCCCCCAACTCCTTTCCTTCCTTATCCCTCCTTCAAGCACCGCCATAATTCTCCCCCATTAACTCCTCGCAATTACCCTTATCCTCCCACCAATACCCTTATCCCTCTCTCCTCCTTTATTACTTTATCCTAATGTATTTAATATGTTATCTCTTGTGGGATACATAACCCAATTTAATATTATATTCTATTATCCACCATTAATTTAATACTTTATTAATTAATGAATTAATTAATAATTAAATTAATCATTAACCATCATGAACAACTATTTAATAATAATCAATTAGAAATGCTATTTTAAGACATAAATATAGTTTATATAATCTTTTAGGATTATATTATTAAATTAATTATACTTTCTTAATAATCAAGGGTCGTTACATCTTCTACTCTACCCGAGGCTTTCCATTCCTCCTTGGGATTTAGATTATCTTGGGCAACCGCCACTTCTAGTCGGCTTCTTCTAATTCTTTGACCTTGCTTTACGCCTCTTCATCTTCCGCAAATTTTCAAAGCCATATATGATAGGCGCCCTCCACGGTCCTAATGGTCACCATATCAATTCATCTCCACGTCGATTCATACTATCTTGTATTCATAACCTTTCTCATCATCGCCTCCATGACTCCGCCTGATGTTCAAATGATAGAATTCCTCCTCCGTGATATTATTTCATCACATCAAATCGCCTCTGTGTTCTGATCCTCCTGAACAGAGCAATTTGATAGTCTCTTGGGATGAACTTTTGGCTTCATTTTTTCAATCATTCGATCCCAACTCTTGGATCTTGTGCTTGCTTTTGTCAATACGATCCGGCTTGTAGCGCTCCGGCCCTACCATAATGTTGCATGTCCTTCAAGCATGTGACAACATGTCTGACCTTCTTATCTTATTCAACATCTTCATAATTGAAGTAAGTATCAAGAGCTTTTAAATCCAACTTAAGCTCTTTCTCGATCCATATATTTCCCCAAGTAGACTCGAATGTCCATTTTCGCCTTTGCACCCATCCCTGAAATAGCTTTGATTAGGCGCTCATTTTCGTGATATTCAAATTTAACTTCTCCTCACGCTCAACCTCATCTCACCATCGGAATCACTGTATCCCCGCGACCTGGGCTTGTAAGCGGCTTCATTGTCTCCATACCAAGTTCCTCTGAGATCACGATCTCGCCTCTCCATTTCCTCGGATTAGTTACCCACCGCCTCTTCTTCGCGACTCTCCTCATCCTTGATCGTGTGATCACTCTCCTGGGCATGGAGAATTTTTCTTCTCGCCATGTAAAGCAAAGAGTCTTCTGCAGCCGGTAGCGGCGGTGGTAAAGCGCCCTCCTCGATACCACTCTTGACGAGTCAGCATCTGTAGGCACATCCCCGGCCACACGTGGATCTCTTCCACACGGCCCTAAGAACTCAAATGTTCTTCTAATTTCCTAACGGGAATTTTCCTTACCCACAAAAAACTCTCCAATTGATCTCCCTAATCCAGCCGAAACGTAATTCAAGACTGTGAATTCTCAGGTCGCTGCGGTGTTATGCCTCACACCCTCAAAATCCAACATGGTCAACGCTGACCTTTCCCTTCTATCGAGGTTCCTCCTATCATGATTTTGCCACTCACGATATCAAGAAAATGGAATTTCCAAACTGCGAACCCCGATGTGTTGATACTATGATGCACACGCAGTTTGACTATTCAAAACGGTCCCGCCACCTTATCGGGATTTTGGTCTTCGTAGGATTGCGAATCCTATCGCCCATGTCGGTCTGACTCTTCTCGAACATCGATACAAGCAGCCACTTGTCCTCCACTAACTCCTCGGGCGGTCCCACACTGCTTACGCCACCATCGATATCGGATCGCGGATTCCAAGCCGCGAATACTCACTTTGAAAGGGACACTTTGAACCCCGACTTCTCTAGATCTTATGACACGCGTCCCAAACAATGGATGGTTTTGGGTTCGTCGGGATATCACAGATCTTGATATCGCAATTCCTGATGAAATCCTTTGCAACTTCTTCTCACGAATCCCCGATACACACCCTCACATGAAATTGGATGGCCCCCTTGTAATTGGACAATGGCTCCGCCTCCCGAAGCTTCGATCCTTTCCACACTTGCATTGTAACTTCAGACCTCCTCGTGAGATCCAATGGCTCACGCGATTCATTTAAATCTCCTCGGAAATTTCGTCTGTCTATTCCTTCCTCCACGAAGATTAATTCACCTGTGCGCCACCCTATGACGCTCTTGCAACTTTAAGTCGCACTTGCCAATGCTGATCTTCAACAACCTTTAGGCCTTATCCTTCCTAAGTTTTTCCCACTTCCTTAAGTTCTCAAAAGGAAACTCCTTTCTCGCACTCCTTACAGAAAACCAATCACGGGCTAAGGTTGAAGTCTTCGACCACAAGCACACCTTCACAGTCTCTCACTCCTCGTGTTCGCAAACCCTGCTTTCACTGCCCAAGTGAGACTCCTCTTGCACAAATCCTATTCCCAATCAAGACTCTTTGGGATGAATGAGACAGCAATTTCTATCCGAGCTCCTCTCACAACGACTCCTTTATGACTATTCGACCAAGACTTCCTGTGAACTCTTTGGCTCAAATAGAGAAACAATTGAAACTCATTCCTTCCTTCTCTCATACTTCAATTCATACATGAAATCACATACACAAGATATAAAAGAAAATATATGACAGAATCAAACATTCATGAGCATATAAACATCAAATACATAGAGAACAACACAAAACATGAATTTGAATCATAACTCTTCTATTTATTCACAAATGTTTGTACATAAGTGTTCTTACACGCCTCTCTCGCTTGTTTTCTCTCTTGGATTGATAATAATACAATGATACAATGAGGGTGTCTATATCCTGCTTCCCTCTCTCCTTCCTAAACCTAATCTATCAATTAAAATCCTACCCCACAAGATATTCATCTTAATACGCTTCTATCTACTAAAGGACGAGAAATATCCGCTCAAGGTCCATTTAGTATACAAAGGCTTCTTCTAAATGACTCATTTAAGATTTGTGCAATAGTCCCAAAGCATTTTCAAAAATTTGTTCTTTGTCCAGCTTGTCTTCTCATTCACACTGCTCCGCTTGATGAGTCGGGTGATGCTCCCTACATCACCAATCCCTCATACACATTGGAGTTTCATCATTTTGTTGTATGGCTAATGAATTGCATTATATCTGTATCATTTTCTATTTTAATAAATTAGGTAATATCTACCTTCTTTGGGTTATGGATATGACTTAGATATGAGTGCCATTTATCCTCTCTCCTTTTGTGATTAATTTTCAAGGTCTTGAGTAGGTCTTTAAAAGAGGCCTCTAATAATGGTAGTTTCAAAGGGATTAGTATTGGAATATATTGCAATATCACACACCTACTATTTGTTGATTAAATAATGATTTTCTATGAGAGTGCAATATGGTTAGTCGATAAGTTCAAAGATATTATGGATTTGTTTTGAAGGGTGACATGCACGACAATTAATCTAGGTAAATCAATAATGTACCTATGGGGTATACTTGAGTAGGAAAAGAACTACATTACTTAAATGTTTCCTTATCAATTGGTAGATCTAGATTAACTATTAGAACATTAGTGAACATTCAAATTAATAATATTTGGTACTATATATAATCTTATATACTACCAATTTTAAAGAAAACAAGAGGAAATTGAAATACTTAAAACCATCTTACTCCTCTAACTCTATAAAGCATTGAGATGGATCAACTCCATCGAGGTGAAAATATTCCTCAAGTTTTTCCAAGGTTTTAACGTCGACAAATTTTAATTCCTCTCTGCCATGGAAAGCAAACTATTCTTTTTTTCCTATTTTGTATGACCATTTAAGCTAAATAAGATGCATTGTCATTCTTAGTATTGATAATGAATTATCAATGTGATTAAAAAATGTATTGTAAGTATTTGTTTTATGTTTCCATTTTATGTTTGAAGGATCTAGAAACCAAAAAAAATGTTTTTTTTTTCTTTTTCTCTTTTTGTTATTTATCCAAACTAAAAGAAGGTAGAAAAAAGAAAAAAAAAACAAATACAATGTTGGGATTCCCAACTAACTTTCTTGGTTGTTGATCCATGTCATAAGAAACTTGAAATCAAAGAGCAGAGAACAAAATGCAATAGTCGTGAAGAGAATGTTTTGTGATTATTACTAGGAGGAATTCAAATTGTATTTAAATGGATGAAGTGGACATTTCAACAATTTTATAACCAATATGCTTGTAAAATTTCCTTAGTGAATCAACCATGTGAATATATAAATGAATTTATATGCATGACTTGATATAAATACATCTACTAAAACATCATAGTTATAGAAGTAAGTTTACAATTAACTTTCCACATATTAATTGATCTTTTAACCTCAAATAAATGGTTAACATTGCTCCAATAGTAGTTCTCTTCTTAAGTTGATGGCCTAGATTTATGGAAATTCATCTAACTTTACCTCGCCCAATAAATTTGACTAGCTCACCCCTTCCCTAATATGTGAATGGAACACTAGAGAAATGTATGCTTTAACCTTTCATAAATTTATGGGTGACATTGAAATATATTTTTTCTATTCATAATTATTTTTAAATGACATGTGTTAACTTCACAATAAGCAAAAAATTACACATCTATGTAGAAAGCCCCTCTAGTGGAAAAAATATTATTTGATTCAGCCTATCAAAATTATTATTCCAACGTTATGAACTTAAAAAAAAAAATGAATATTGTTAAATAAATACCAAAAATCATGGCCTCCATATTTTAAAATAGAAGTAATATAGAAGTGTCTCTATTCATAATTTATAAATATGAACTATGTTATATATATACAGACCCACTTATCCATCTAGTCTCTATTCTTCCCTAATGTTTTTATGGTATTGTAAGATATATGGTTTTTTATAAAATTGTGTGATACATGTTTTCTTCAATATTTTACATGAAAACTTTAGTCGTCATCATGGGAAAATAATGGGTGAAATAATAGGGAAATGATCTTTTAACCATTATAGGGACAATAAGTAAATAAATAACAATGAGTGAAGAGTTAATTGTTTATTATTATTACATTGTTGGTTTAAGTTTTTATCTTAATTTTTTAAGAACAATAAAAAAAAAGTTTAAGGAAATGGTGTAATATATGTTTTCTTCAATATTTTGAGAATTATTGATAAAATAATAGAAAAATGATACTTTGACCATTATAGGTGAGAACAACTAGAGAAATAATAATAGTTGAAGAGTTAATTGTAGATTATTGTTGATCATTGATGGTTTAAGTTTTTACTGTAATGTTTTAAGATGAATTGAGAAAAGGAAAAAAATTAAGGAAATGTGATTTGGATGAAGTGTTAACTTGAAATATTGGAAAAAAAAACTGAAGAAATATCATGAACACTTAGATAAATATGATGGGTAATGCATTCATTGGAAAAGTTGGAGAACAAATAAAGAAATGAAAAATATGATGAGAAATATAAAGGCTGATGTGATGTGTTCTCTTGAAAAGTTGGAGAACAAATAAATAAATGAGAACATGTTATTTATCATTATTTCTCTCTCCTTGTGGTTGAAATGTCAATTCTCTATTTGTTCTCCTGTAATGATCAGTGACACATTCACGCCAAATACTGAAAAACACCAAAAAACTAATAATATAAAATTGTGTATTATATGTTTTCTTCAATATTTTACATGAAAACTTTAGTCATCATCATGGGAGAACAATTGGTGAAATAATACGGAAATGATCCCTTAACCATTGTAGGGGACAATAACTAAAGAAATAACAATGAGTGAAGAGTTAATTGTTTATTATTGTTACATTGCTTGTTTAAGTTTTTACTGTATTTAAGAACAATTAAAAAAAAGAGAAAATTTAAGGAAATGGTGTAATATATATTTTCTTCAATATTTTGAGATCTATTGATAAAATAATAATTGCAAATGATACTTTGACTAAGGGAGAATAACTAGAGAAATAACTATAGGTGAAGAGTTAATTGTAGATTATTAATATTCTATTATTGTTGATCATTGATGGTCATTGATGGCTTAAGTTTTTACTGTAATGTTTTAAGAAGAATTGAAAAAAGAAAAAAATTAAGGAAATGTGATTAGGATGAAGTGTTTACTTAAAATATTGGGAAAAAAAACTTAAGAAATATCATGAAGAGTTAAAAAAATATGATGAGTAATGCGTCCATTGGAAAAGTTGGAGAACAAATAAAAAAATGAAAAATATGATGAGTGATGTGTTTGCTCAAAAAGTTCGAGAACAAATAAAGAAATGAAAACATGTTATCTATCATTATATTATTTCTCTCTCCTTGTGATTGAAATGTCAATTCTCTATTTATTTTGCTGTAATAATTAGATGATCAATGAAACATTCACACCAAACATTAAAAAAAACCAAAAATTTAATAATGAATAAAGTGTGAATTTTATATTATTTTCTCACTTACTTTCCCTAATCATAAATGAAATTTTTACCCAAAAAGGTTGTGGGAAAAATGTATTACATATTTTTACCAAAATAAATACTTTTAATATATTATAATAAAAAACAAAATTTTAAAATTTACTTATAAAACTTACCTAGAGACAACTTTTTATATGTATATGAACACAATAAATCAACAACACTCCCGCTATTATCAAGCACTCAATTTGTCTTCTTTTAAGACGCACCGAATCTTCACTACTATACCAAATCTAGCTAGACTATTTAAATATTATTAAAAAATACCAAGGTTATTTAAGAACTTTTACAATAATTGTGCAATAATTTGGATTGAAATTATGTTAGTGGACTCCTATTTTCGGGAAGTTTCAATGTTATGATGTATGCCGTTGATCCAACGATACATGTTTTCCACGTCAAGAAAAAATATTGGTGCATCAAAATTCTACCAAACTTTTTATACAATGAATCTTGTAAATTCACTTTTACCATTCTCTATGTAGATATTATATTAATTACATGATGTGTTTTTGGTTATCACATATTTTCGACGTCTCATTTGGTTACCATGTTAAAAGAGTTTTAACCAATGAAATTCATATTTAATCATAAAAACATGTTAAAATGAATTAATAAGTCATTAGTTCTTAAAATCAAATAGTTCTTAAAATCAAATAGGTCAAATTTTCTTCATGGTAATCATCATCATCATCATAGTTCACAACTCCTTGTCATGCTAATTTTATCATAGCTCACAACTCCTTGCCATGCTAATTTTATCATAGCTCACAACTCCTTTCCATGCCAATTTTATTGATTATAATGTGACCATATTACACAATTTTAAATATTCTAAATTTAAAAACTTTTGATGTATCTATTTTAGCGAATGAATGAAATCATGCTACCACACATAGCGTGATGGTGGAGATGGAAGAATACCCTACTACATACACCAATAATAAGGAGAAGAAGAGAAATGAGCCACCACTCAGTTTTAGGACAAAATTAAGAAACCCTAGTGTGAGGAAATATAGGAAAAGAGATGGAGAGAGTCACTAGGTTAACTAGGGTTTTAGATCTTGATTATATGCTAAACTATTCTCCAGGGATGTCCTTTGTCCCTTTATTTATATGTCTTAACTATATATGCTATGGGTTATTCATTGGAGGTCACCCATATTTCTGGTCATATTTATGGTATTATTCTCCTAGATGGTTGTTGGCATAAGGGTAGACCTAGGGTTCACTCTAACAGCGCACCAACAAGCCCTAACAACTGGTCCTTTCATAAACACCTGCAAAGCAGATGAAGTCTCACCCGGAGTAGCAATAGGGGGGTTGCAGGACACAGGTGTCTACAACCAGAGGAAATGTAAAGTGAATCTAGAACAATAATGTAGTATAACCCAGATATCCCTTAAGAGTCTTATACTTAGCTTTGCTAAGTTAGCTTATACCTCTTCATCTTTAACAAGGGAAAACAACCATGCAATAACAGTATAATAGATAGCAAATACCACAACATCAACCACAAAGAAAAACAATATTTACGTGGTTCACCCTCTCCCTAGGGATACGTCCACAGAACTGTGTTTCTTGATATATTAGATGAAAACATACAGTTCTACTTGTGCACTTACTTGTAGATCTCTCTCTCTTTCCCTTCCCTCCCTGCACACCCAGCTGCAGGTTTGATCTTTGCACCCAGCTGAAGATCTAGAATACAAAATGCTTTTACAACAAAAGAACACTTCTCTCAATAGTGCTCTCAACAACAACAATAGTAACCAAAAAGACCAACAACCACCTCTCAACTCTTCTAGACATTTATTTATACATTACATGACTCTCGGACAACCTTAGACCAAAGTCTAGGTGTCAAAACCCTAGATCCAAAACCCTAGGTCCACTTGACCCGCATTTTCAGGGTCTCTCCAGCCTGTCCTTCCTTATTTTCTGCGAGGTGCTCCAAAGCATCTGTTGGTGTATTGATTTGATGCTTTATCTTCCTTGATATTCTCTTTCAACATCTTGCTTTTCCTTACTTCATTCCTTCTTTTCTTCTTTAACAACTTCGACCCTTCCTTAGTTTATGTGCCTTCCACGCACTTTGTACTTCATCTTTATTCTTCCTTAATCTTCTCTTTCTTCCTTAGTACATAACCAAGAGCCAACAAGCCCCCAACACTCACATGTGACTCGTCCTGAGTCATTGTAAGATTGAGCCTTCTTCTTTACTTTGATTATAGACTGCACATAACAACCTGTTCTTTCTGCTTTGTCCCTCCCTATCGTGTGTAGACTGTATTTTTTGTGTCTGGTACCCAATTTCAACTGCACTTGGTACCTGGACCCTTCTTCTCTTTATTTTAATGAGAGTTGTGAGGCAGTTGGTTGTCATGATACAGCTTCAGCCGACTCCCATTTACTAGACCATCTTTACATTCTCCATTAAGTGTCTTCAACTACGTAGCTCCACCTTCTGTTACATAGGAAACTTCGAACAGTTCAACCCAATGTGTCATGAACTTCCCTAGATGCTTCATGAAATTGTTGTCATATAACAATACCAAATCTCCTTGCTTGAATGATTTCCTCTTGATATGTCGCTCGTGGTAAGCCTTTTCTCATTCTTTTTGTACCTGCTGATGAAATCCTTCAATAAACTTGTCTTCCTCTAATTCGATCAACTACACAAGCCTATCTTCAACAACTCCTATGTCATCCATACATGTAAATGCTACAATTCTTAAGCCGGGAACCAAATATTCCATAGGTACCACTGCTTCCAGGCCATAAACTAACTTAAAGGGAGTCTATGTTGTTAACTTGTTGCAGGTAGTTCGATAATCCCATAACACTGCTGGAATTCTTAAATCCCAATCATCTCTATTAACACTGCAAATCGTGGTTAGTGTCATCTCCAAGATCTTATTTAAAGCTTCAACTGTACCATTCGCCTGTGGGTGGTATGGTGTGCTCTTGTGATGGTGAACTTCGAACTCCTGATTCAAGGCTTCAATGGTTTTCTTAATGAAGTATGTACCTTGATCACTCATAAGGATCTTCGAGCATCCAAATCTGGTTATGATATCATCAAAGATTAATCACGCAGCTGTAGTTGCACTACAATCTTTAACGTATCTTGCTTCCACCTATCTGGTCAAATACTCTGTAGCAGTGATGATGTATCGAGGTCTTGTGCACCTTCCTAGTGGGTTGATAGGTCCCACAAAGTCAATAGCCCATTTCTCAAAGACCTGTAAAGTTAGTTGAGGTGCTAAAGGAATTTCATCCCTTTTAGAAGGTTTCCCTATCCTTTGGCATACATTGCAGGCTCTGTAGTATTCCTTAGCATCCTTATGTAAAGTGGGCCACCAGAGGTTAGCTCTGAGAACCTTATGCATTGTTGATTTCCATGCATAATGTCCTCCTGCGATGCCTTCATGTGCTTCTGCTAAAATAAATGGTCTTTCTACCTCCATAACGCATCTCCTTAAGATCTCATCTGGTCCCATCTTATATAACTGTCCATCTATAAGTTTAAAATCTGCAGCGCAGACTACCAAGTGTTTTTTATGAATAACTATATATTCGCGAGGTGCCATACCTGTGGACAGGAACTGTACTATCTCGATGAAGTGATCATCGACTTTCCTGATGGCCAATAACTGTGCATCTGGTAGTGTATAATCCAAACTGGTAGGTTCCTCTCCATGTTCTAACTTGGCTAAGTGACCAGGTCCCTTATTCATTCTCCCTGGCTTGACCACAATCTCAAAATCATATTCCTGGAATAATAATAGCCATCTACATATTCTTCCCCCAAACACTAGCTTGTTGACTACGTACGTTAATGCAGAATGATCAGTAAACATCTTAAAATTTCCTCCCAACAAGTAGTGTCTAAAATTTTGCATCACATATACCATAGCTAAGCCTTCTCTTTCAGTGGTAGTAGAATTTATTTTAGATGTAGAAATATTCTTGCTCACAGAGGCTATAGGGTGGTCAATATCTCCTGCACCTGGCTATGCTAAAACTGCTCCTAATGTAATGGATGAAGAATCGACATGAACATTGAATTCCTTACTCCAATCTGGGAAAATCAAAATAGGCGCAGTGACCATTTTCTTATTTAGTTTGTCGAAGCTCTACTAACATTCCTCTGTACATTGAAACTTACTATCTTTTTTTAATAGCTTCTCCATAGGTGTTGTTATCTGTGCATAGCCCTTAATGAAAATTTTGTAGTATATAGTGTGTCCTAATGCAGTGTGCATATGTCTAACTGAAGTAGGGGGAGGTAGATCAACAATGATAACAATCTTGGACGGATCTACCAACAACCCTTGTTTACATAAAATGTGTCCTAACAACACTCCAAAAGGTGAAACGAAAATACACTTTTTTAGATTCAGGGAAATATAACATTGCCTGCACTTATCTAACATTAATCTCAAACATCTAATATGATTTTTTAGTAGGCTAAAAATGGTCCAATCATCAAAGTATGCCTCTAAAAACTTGTGTTAAAACTCCTTAAATGCTTTGACCACCACCCTGGAAAAAATGGCAGATGCATTCTTTAACCCACAAGGAATCACAATGTACTGATAAGAACCCCATTCTATTGCAAATGTGGTCTTATGCCTATCCTCCTTAGAAATTATGATATAGTGATAGCCTAAAAGTCCATCATTAAAGTAATACATTTCCTGTCCTCCTACATTATATAGGACCTCGTCAGTAAAAGGTGTAGGAAATGGATCATCTAAACATGCATCATTTAGTTTCCTTAGATCTACACAAATTATGATTTCTCCAGACTTCTTATCTTGGGCCACCATAGGGCTAATCCATTCAGATTCTTCAACTGGTTCTATGATTCCTTCTTCCATCATTCTATCTAGTTCAATCTTAATTTTCTGCTTGTACTTGGGATTCAGTCTGTAGGGTTTCTACTTAATAGGTCTTGCATCTGCTCTCAAAGGGATCTTTATTTCTCCCATGGACCCTTTAATGCCCTTCATGTATATAAAATTGGTTGGAAACAAGTCCTGATATTCATGCAATAGCTCTGTAATCTTATCAACAATAGCATCATCCCAATAATCTCCAACATTTTCCAGCTTAGGGGTTTTCTCCATTCCAATATTAACCTTCTTAATTTTAATAGGCTGTCCAATAAAAGGTAATTCGATCCCTGGCCCTTTAGTGTCTCTCTGACCTTCAATTTCTACAATTTTTTCATCCCTAGGGTCATCGTTGTCATCAGCATTAATGTTATAACAAACCTGTAACTTTTGAATAGGTGCATTCCATTCATCTTCTTCTTGTGAAAAAGGGAGGTTAGGTGCCTCTTCAAAGAGATTTTGTCTTACAATTTGTAAAACATGATCTATTGTAGTGTATTGACTTTCAAATAGGAATGTAGTTATAAATTTTTGGTTGATTCCATACCAATCTGTAGTGATGAGGCACGGTTCTTCTTGAAGATACCAGTTGATGGGCATAGTATCCAAAGTGTTAATGAACTTATGTACCCATTGTTGTTTAGGAATGTTTCTCCAGGCTTCCTCAAAGCTTCACACATGGTCCTTAGGACAATTCTAACCTGTGTATTGAACTTCACAACCTTCATCTTGGTCTAAAAAGCACACTGTCATCAAGGTGTGACATTGTACCCACTCTGTGATGTTCTTATTGTGTGTTCCTCACCATGTAGCTGGCATTTCTTTCAAGGCTTCATCCAGTGCTAAAAACCTCTATTGTAATGGTACAATTCCTTCAAATTCAACGAGAAATGTCTCTAATGATTCAATCCATCAAATGTAGGTAGATAACTTACTTATGTGCCAATCCAGTGGAATGATTTCGTCAATATGGCACACCTTTGTGTGGAGACTTCATACATTATGTTCTACCAATTTTCCAATGTTTTTTCTGAATCTGATGAGCATGCACTTTCACTTCACCAAATTAGATTCCCATTTGTTGTAGGATTGATATAATCTCGTTGTCCTGCTATCAGTTTATAGATATTTTCTAGCTCATAGGCACGGTCTTCTTTTCTTATCATTTCTGTGTACCTACGACCTTCATCATGATCAAGGGGTGCAATAACCTTAAGTCCATTACCTTCAAATTCCATTATTCTCTTTTTTAGGTCAACAACAGTCAAATTGTTTAAAACCCAATCAATTCCCAACAATGTTGGGTAAGGGAAGTTATCATCAACAATCTCAATTACTTCAAAATATGCAAATCTCGTCACTCTGTCGATGTCCACAGGGACATTCTCTAGTCTTCCAAAGGGGCTCACCGCCTACTGATTAGCCATCCTGAGCCTAATAGGAGAGTAAATCAACTTAGGTTTTCCCATTAATGCCCAAATCTGCTTCGTCATAACATTTAATTATGATCCCAAGTAGAGGACCATATAGTCTATGTTGTAGTCTCCAATCTGAGCTCTAAGGTGTAGTTCCTTGCTTGTCCTTATTTTTCTATATACTTAATTCACAACTCTACTTAATAGATAATCTATTCTCCCAACTTCATACTTTCTTATTAAGTGTTGTAGTTCCTGCACAACGTTTTCATCTTTAATAAAATTGATGCAAGTATACAAGAAGTCCATAAAATTGCTTACCTCTTTTCCTTGTCTAGCTAAGGCATACTGATCAAATGTTGGAGGAATTCCACATTCCCTTACTTTTGGTTGTGCTCTAGATGAAGAAGATTGTTCTCCTACAAATTCTCTTCTTGCTTCTTCAAATCTATGCTTTTTTTTACTTGGATCAAACAATTGTGTCTTCTCTGTAGTTATTCGGATCCCTGATACATCTATAGTATTTATTGGAGTCACCCTATATTCTCCTGTAACGACGCCTCCTCGAGTAATAATAATGACTATAGGATCCTCTCCGCAAGGTTCGGTTGATATTAGTTGTACTTGTTGGTTTCTACCTCATATTTCCTGAAGTTTTTCTAGCAATACTGGACAGTCTTCAATGGCATGATCAAATGAATTAAAGTAGCTGCAATTAGTACAAGGGTTCTGAAAATGCCTTTCTAAATGTCCTAGCTAGGCATAGTTATAGAAAATGATCTGACCTTGACCTCGACCCATTCCTCCTCATCGTCCTCTTCCTCTGAATCCATCCTGAGGGTTGAAGTTTCCTCTTCTTGGGGAATTGAATTGCGCAGTGTTTCCTTCTTACTACATTTATCTTTGAATTCTATATGTATCCCTCGACCTTTCATGCATGAGATCATAAAACCTACATTCCTTCTCATCATGCCCCACATATTTACATAATGTGTAGTAAAGATTGGTAGGTGTCTGGACATATTTCTGCATGTAATAACATTCACCAGGGTGATGTCTATTTCTACATACATCACACCATGGTAGATTATCTTGCTTCAATGGGTTAGGAACTCCAGAGGCCAAGTATTCAGTAAATAAAGGGCAGTTCTCTTTTTCATGGCCCTCTGATTTACATCTGATACACCATATATCTTCTCTTTTCTCCTTTCCTTTGTCCTTTTTCATATCTTCAACCTGTAAAGATAAACTAGTTAATTGATTTAAAATCTGGCTCATACCTAGACTGGATTCTCCTACAGGGTTTGTGATGAAGGATCATCACCTTCAAAGTAAAAAATGCACACGTGGAGGCAATCGAATGAAATCTCAATAATGCCAAATTTTCAAATCAAACATTAATTTCAAAATTTAAATCGGTTGTTGAGATATTTTGTAAACAAAATTTTAAAAATGTAACTTGTTTGTAAAGTTGGGAAGGAATGTAAGAGATTACAGATATGGGGTGTTGACTCTATCTGGCAATAAGTGGTATTTATTGCAATAGGACAAAGTAGGCAACAACTTTGAATTTTATAGGATAGTCTACAGACAGGACGAGAGAGCTCGTGGAGCCATTCCTTAGATAGTTATTCATTGTTGTATTGAGACAGATAGATAGAATAGGGAGAATAATAGAGAGATCAATAGAACATAGTAGAGTAGAGGAAACACTATGTAACTTGTTTTTCCTGAATGAATAGAACAAACATAAATTGTCCCAAATCCTTGGACTCTATTCATTTCATGTGTGATTGAATGAATGTTGATTTATGTGTGTATGATTTATTTTATTTCGTTCATGTATGATTGTTCAAGAGATGAACTGTATGAGTTCGTGACGAAGTTGGATGAGTTTCAATCATTTCTCTTTTGATATTTGTATGCAAGGTGTGCATCTCAAATTAAAGGAGTGCATTGACTAAGTCTTAGATTGACTCAGAGAAGTTCAGAGAGAATCAGAGAAACTTAGACCAGGTGCAAGGTGTGCACATCATCAAGAAGCCAACAAGCTTCGAATAACTAGCACAGAAGAATGCCAGGTGGGTGAGAAGAATTTTCTTTTGAAGAAAATCCTTCAAACTGAGTTATTTGAAATCCCGAGAACGCAAGGTGTGCATGGGAGATCAAAATAATTTCAAGGATAGAATCTCAGTAGAACCTTCACAAGTGTTGACGAGATCCCAGAGTCGGATCCGTAGAAGGAAAAAAGGTTCAAGACTTTTGAAAACTGATAAATCTTTTAATTCGGGGAGATATCAGAATCTTAGGAGGAAGAATGACCTTGATTGTTTGATCAAAGGGAAGAAGATCAAAATTCCTCGAATCAGAAGGAAGTGCACGATCCTTAGCACTTCACGCATAGAGGAGAGATAATCTATTGGGATTGAGACTTGATATTCTTGAAGTCCAGAATCCCAGAGTAGAATCTCAACCATTCGATCAACGGAATAGATCTGAGACATCATATCATCTGGAGTGAACCCTAGATGTTAGATCATTCAAGAGAGTGTGGGTCATCATATATCACGAGTGTATAATCATTCGAGTTTGAAACTTGAGACTCTCGAAGTGCAGAGAGCCGAAGAGATTGAGCCTATCTGGAACGTTGAATCTAGGAGGGTACATGTCAGTAGGTCGAAATATCTAGAGGAAGGCGGAATTTGAAACTAGAAGAACCCAAAGTGAAAAGACTTGAATTCATGAAGTAAGATCTAGACCATAAGATCTAAGGGAGATGTGGCACAAATCAATGAAATCCAAGTAAAGTCCCGAAGTGATTCATAGCCGTTGGATTCAGAGAAGACGTGGTGCAATATGTTAACTCCGGGTAAATCCCTGAAGTAATCCTCGATCGTTGGATTAGGAGGGACACACATTAGTGGATCTTAGACTCCGAGTAAAGTCATATGGGAAAAAGAGATTTGAGAATGTGAGATATCAGAAGTCTAGAGACCTAGAGGAAATATCGAGTGTCGATCGAAAATGGGGTCATTGGAGTGTTGATATAAGTTGAGGGTTAATCAACCAAAGTCAAGACAAGACCGTTGATTTACAAGACAGGTGTCTGTAGATCGTCAACTTCGGAAGGTTGGAGTATGGAAGGGAGAAGGGTTTGAGATTTTAAACTCCTGAAGGCTGGAGTTGCGAAGAGAATTTGACCGTTGATCTAGAGGGAGATGATCTGGGCCATAGATAAGAAGGGCTCAGATTTGAATCATCGATTTGGACATTATCATCAAGATCATGGGATCGACGATCTTGTGGAATTGCAGGTAAAAAAGTGAGGAGTTTAAGGAATTGAAAGCGGGCTACAATTCGAACCGTGGTTTTGTATGGAGGACACATGGTGACTAGAGGAGCATTGTAGGCCCAAAATAAGTTTACCCCTAAACCACTTGTGGTTGCGCCCACAATCATGTGGTCATAGCCCCAGGTCACACCAAGAGAGGGCCTATCAGAACAGGAGATAACGTCTTCTCTTTGAGTTTTCACAATAGAGTGAAAGGGAAGGTCATGGGTTGCTGTCAACCTTGCACCAAGAAGCTGAGGGGGCCTATGTTTAGATACATGGGGGAACCTTCAAGTTTTCAGAGAGTCTTTCAACTTGAGAATTGAAGATCCAAGATTGGGAGGTCGTGCATCCCTACGGGGGAGTAGGGGGGATGCATCAGGTGGTATTAGATCTTATTTTAAGTTGTTTGCAGACAACAAAAAAAAGGAGAGAGGAGGAAAGTTGGTATCATTTGTGGTATCAAAGAAATTTGATTTTTTTTGTAGGTGATGCAGTGAAATCATGCCACCTCGAAGGCACAGAGAGAATGAAGAAATGGAAGACAAAATGAGGCAACTTCGAATGAGACTAGATGCCATGTAAACAACATAGAGAAGAGCACCAAACATTGGAGATATTAGTGACGTTGAGAGAGAAGAAGAAGAGGTCGAAGAAAATGTAGTAGAGGATGCTACACAAGATCGCTTAATAAAAGTGGTTTCAAAGATAGGAGCCAGAGAAAGAATAGAGGTACCAATGTATGAAGGCTATTTAGAATTTGAAGAATTGTTGGATTGGGTACGTTTTATGGACAAGTACTTTGATTATGAAGATATCAAAGAAGACAAGATGGTGAAGCATGCAATGATAAGACTGAAATGTCATGCAATGTTATGGTGGGATGAACTGCAAGTCAAATGCAGGAGAAATGGTAAGTAGAAAATTAAAACTAAGATAGGATGGTAGCTAAGATGAAAGACAAATTTATCCCAAAGGATTACCAAATCAATCTTTACAGAATATTGCAGAACCTGAAATAGAGGGGTTTATCAGTGAAAGAGTAAACTGAGGAATTTTACAGACTAAACATTAGGGCTGGACAGAAGGAAAATGAAGATGAAAAGACAACCATATATATCAATGAGTTGAGATACAAAATCCAAGAGGAGATCAACATGATGTCCGTTAGTACATTCGAGGATTCTTATCAAGAAACCTTGAAAGATGAGGAAAAATTGGCCAGGAAGCAAAGCCAACGAAGCAGAGGAGAAAATTCAAGCAGAGGTAAGGGAACCAACAGAGAGAAGTTCTAGAATTCAAAGCATGAAGCTCACAAATAACATATTCATCATGATAAAGGTGGAAGTTCTAAGGAAGAACAACATGGTGGGAGAGGTTCATTTTCCAAAGGAAGATGAAGAGGAAGAGCCAGAGGAGGTGTAGTTAAATGTTATACCCGTGGAAAAGAAGGACACAAATCTTGGGAATGTCCTGACAAAAAAAGATAAGGAGGAGAAGCACACATTGCTAAAGCACAAAAGCATGTGGAAGCAGAAGCAACAGAAGGAGGAAGGAACCTCATGATGAGAAAGATTATTCTTAAACCCAAGAAGGATGTAGAGGAACCAGTTCAATGAACAAGTCTGTTCAGAACTACTTGCAAATCGAAAGACATAGTTTGCAAGGTGATCATAGATAGTGGGAGCACTGATAATCTAGTATCCTGGTTGGTGGAAAAACTGTAGATGAAGACAATTGCAAATCCA
>SNQJ01S0059038.1:82993-97986 GCA_010110895.2 Picea sitchensis
GACAACTTCTATTGTTTTGAAAATGTGAGAACCAGATAACAGGGAGTTATTTGGATGCTTATCCACGAAAACCTACCTAGACTAAAAGATTTCTTTTGGCACCTCCTATGGAGGAAAACTTAGTGAGTTTAAAAAAAAAAAATAGATGTGGTTGTTTGAGAGATTGGGGGTGTGAGCCAATCTCATTGAAATTAAGTGGGAGTGGATAGTTTCGTCAAGAAAAGGGTGGGTTGTTTCGAAATCCCTTTGGAGTAAACTTACTTCAACCTCCACGTTTTGAGATGAAAACTATGTGAGTGAGAAGTGAATTTTGTGTGTGAATGAGTGAAAGTGTGCCAATTTTTTAATGAATTAGGTGTCACCTTGCTGCATGTGGACTTCGCTTGGTCCTTACAAGTCTTTGATTACCTATTTAACTAAATTTTATTGGTACAACCTTGCGGAATTCAAAAGTACCTAGGAAGCTAGCATGTGGACATGTGGATCCTTTACTATTCCTTTAACTCCCTAACGTGATTTAATCTAAGAAATCTTTGAAACTATCCTAGATTGTGATCATGTGGGCATGTATGGGCCCGTTACAAAACCTTTAAACTTCCTTAGTGATTTAATCTAGGAAAGTAAATTTCAACACTATCCTATCTTTGTAGAATGTGGGCATGTATGGGCCCGTTACAATCTTGAGATGTGTTTGAAGAATAAACTAAGAAGAGTCTCGAGGGGGCTATTGTCCTCTCCTAAAGATTTTATCTTTTTAAGGGAGATGAAATTGTCTTTCAACCTCTTTCTGATTCTCAAGATCGTTTTGGAGTGCAAGAGAAGAGCATACTCAACATTTGATATCCAATTTCTACTCCCAATGCAAGTTTTATATGTGATGTAGAATGATTCCAACTTTTAGTCAAAGCAAGCCATCCATGTGGCGAAATAAATAGAAAAAAGTGGAAAAGTAATGATTTTTAACCCCTAAGTGCCTATGTGTTTTGACTAATCCCTTTATATGAGAGGGAATGTAAGTGTGGTGTAGATTACAACATGCATGGAATCATCTTTAAGAAGGCTATGGGCCTTCAAAAAATCATAAAAAACCTTACAATGTGTGCTTTTTTGCTTAGGTCCACAGGTTTCAGACTAGACAGAGGTGCTCTAAGCGCCAATGAGCGAACTGAAAAATAATTTTGAGTGAAAGTGCGTAGAAGGCACTAAGTAATGCAGTGATTTTGGTGCACGTGTGCACGATGCTCGACTGCGGGCCAATAATCCCGCGCACAACTGTCACACAACCGTGAAGAAAATTCTGGATGGAATTCTCTCAACTCAACTTTGAATTTGATGTTTTACAGGTCGACTTGGGTGGGTTATGGTACCTGCAGGTTGAATAAGTAAAAAGAAGAGCTAAAATAACCCAAGTGGGGTAGGAAATTGATACCTTTCCCCAGCTAAATTGCCAATATGTTTCACCTCTTTCGTCACCTAAATGAGAAAAATAGAGGTGCTTACAATCTTAGTTGGGTTAGCTAAGCAAAACAACAGTAAAGGAAAGGGTTGGAAGAACAAACATAAAATACTAAGCTAAGAATTAAACTAGGAAAGAAAAAAAAAAAAATTAAACTATTGTGCATAAGGACATAAGAACAAGAAACAAACAAGACTCATGTCACCATTGGAAAGGATTGTGTTAGTGAAAAGAAAACACCAAAGAGAAATGGGACTTTGGGTCCCTTCTTCCTCCAAGGGAGGGCTCTTGGACCCCCAATATTGAGCTCTTCTTACAACTTGAAAACTTGAAAGAAATGGTGAAAGAATCCCAAGCTAACCCACTCAAAACGTGATGCGGATTCCCCAAATGGAATGGTGCTAGTATGCCCTTGATGAGAAAAGAGGTTTCCCCAAGAGAATAGCAGTAGCATAACCTTGAAAATGAATTCTTTGAAGATGTAGTGCACCAATGGCCTTGGTTTATAGCACCACTTTGAGGTATTGTCCAACCATCTTTTAGTGTGAAAAAGGGTTTTTTAGGGAACCTTTAGGTCTTTGACCAACCACCCAGTCGGATCTAGCTGATATTTGGATGTCAAATCGGATTGGAAGCTGAACCAGAAGTTGGTGGGAGACCGACCAACATCATAAATGTGTCTTTCTTAGGTGTGCACAGTTTTTAGCATCCACAGTCGCTCATCATTAACATGTGTGCTTTTCTTGCGTTTCTTGATGGTGCATATGCGCGCGCGCCCTGTATAGTCATAGCACATCCTGATTTTGTAACTGGTTGTATAGTTTTGGACCTTTTGGAAATGCTTTTTTGGTAATTTTGGTCCATGGGTGAATTCATAGTTGTTTGAAGATGTTGGATTCCTGTAACCATTTGCAGATGAAATTTCAGTGATAACACCTTTATACACATGAGAAAGTTCTGAATGTCTTCACCAAACCGCTTGCCAGGAAAAAGTTCGAGTACTTTCGTGAGAGACTTGTCTTGGTGGAGAATTCCTCCCTAGCTGAGAGGGAGTGTTGTTGATTGCAGCTTCATGAGACATTCTCCAGACTATTCTCCTCTAGACAGAGTTGAGAGGTTTGTGAGAGATCCCATGTGATGGGTTTGTCATACTCCTATGGATTGAGTAAAATTCTAGGTCCATAGTAACATTGTATGGACTTATATACCAGTGACACAAAGATTACATAGGAAAATGAAGAAACAACTACAGAAGTAGAGATACAACTTGAAAAGGGAGACGATGTGAAGGAATAATGAATAGTATCAAAAATCAACTGAATGTTTAGCTACCATAACTCAAGGATCAACATTGGGCTTTAGGTCTCTTCATGACAATCCATTGTCTCAATTATTTTGTATATGATACAGTGTGATGCTACTACTCTTCCATCTCTACTCTAGTACATTCTTGTAATTCTTCCAAATATGCCCTCCCGGTGGCCTAGAGGCATGTGAGTGTGTTAAAGGGGATAGGCATGAAGGAAACTCAGAACTTTAAATACATAAGTCATAAATCTTATCATGAAACTCGAAATGCACTTGTAAACATCTTATCAGTTAGCAGGTCCCAATAGGTGCATTATTATACATTTGTTCTTGCTTCCTTCCAGTATGTTCCCCGATATCTTCTCTTGTACGATCACAAATTCGATGTAGAGTACGAATGAGACCATGCATAGAGAAAATGAAAACCACCAAGACCACAAAGGCTCCCAACATAGTCACAACAATGCCAGAAATTATCGGTAGGCCAGACGTCAAATTATTTTGAAAACCTCCCTCACCTCTCTCTGCACCATCCTCTTCCTTGCTTCCGTCATCCTCTGGTCGCTCAATATCGTCGACACCTTGGTAGGAAGTGGGATGATAACCACAACCTCTCAACCATTAATGCATGATAAATTGATGCTAGAGTTTCGGGCAATGACCGAAATCATTCTTCAAGCTGGAAGATGATTCGTACAAGATCTATATGAGTGAGGTAGTCGAGACGGAAAGTAAAAATACATACGAGGGAATGGATACCGGGTTCATCTTCAACACCTAAGAATGAGCACAACTATATTTCTTAGGCATATGATGATGAATTTCTTGAGACTGTGCATACTAAGTGATTTTCCAGGTGTTTACAAAGCCTAGTAAAAGTTTGTGTGAAGGTGAAATCATATTAGGGTTTAGCAGAGGGGTAATTTGTGCATGTGATGAGAAAATTAGGGTTTTACAAGACATGCAAAAATTAAAAATGACACACAGACTAGAACAATCCATGGAAGAAATGGGATGTGGATGGACTAGTAGAGAGACAAAGAATCAACCAGAGAAGGAAGAGCGATTGACAAGAAAAGAGGAGGCATTTTCTGTTCTCAAGAGGAAAGGAAATGCTAAGGGATCAAATCATGGAATTATCCTTCTCTCTAATACCAACTCCACACTTGTCTATTGTATTAACATAAATGTCTATAAATACATTTTTGAGTGACAATTTGTATTCACCTTTTGTGCGACTCTTTCTATCACCTATGAATCTTCATATTTACATAGGTAATGTAATCCCAAGTATTAAGGGATATTTAGAGATACTGAAGTTCATCCTTTAGTCATTTTCACAAGAAAAAATGGGAAAAATTTAAACAACTCAACAAAAAATTAGGTATCAAAGAGAGGAATGGATCTGGATCAATACTTGGGCTATCTCCTCTTGTTATAGGTAGACGGTGATTCATAGAAAATTACACAACTTGTGTAGAGGTTGATGATGAAATACAATAACAACACTAGGTTGGTTGTGATCTTATCGAAGATACAAAATACTTTCAATAATTTTGAACAATTATATTTCACTCATACTAGAAGGAACAATGTCAAGGTCACTAATATGTTGGTCAATATAAGGGTGCAAGGATTACCAAAAATATTGTATTTTCCACACAATTGTAGGATTAGAACAATTAAGAGAGTACAATATCAAATTTCTAACAAGCAAAGGTAATGCAACAAGATTCATTTAATGATGGTTTCCATGGACTCGTTGGGGTTCCTCATAAATAAGATTGGGGGTGTTTTCTCCTTGAGCAAGGACATTGGAAATGGTAGTGCAACCAATGTAGCCTAAAAATCCCCCACATTATGCTACTAAGTACAAGAATAATTCAACAACAAAAGTAACGATATGACTATAAAAGTGGTAAATAGAGATGTGATACTCAAGTATAATAAGTCAATTCTCTCATATATTTCTCTTTATTCACTCAACCATATGTATATATATATGGATAAAAATACAAAACCTATATGAAGAAGCATGGGATTTCATTCATTTCCATGTCTTGAAAGAATGGAGGGTCTTTGGGGAGACATCGATCCGGTTAAAAATATGAAAATCGTGGATCTCCTCATCATAAAGGAATATGTATACATCAGCCACGTCCTCAGATTGATCTATTTGAGGGTGTGAGTGGAGGAATATATTTAGACAAGAATATATTCTAACATTGTTAGAGGATATTTTTTCATCCAACAAAGCTTTTTGATCCAACAGAATCCAACGAAGTTTTTTGATCTAGTCGTTTAACTTTTAGAAAATTGGGGAAAAAAGCTTCACATTACTTGGTATATTTGCCTATGAATGGACACAATTTGCACACAATAGAATAAGACCTTATCGGAGGTGCAAAAAATTAGGGTCAACGTGGATTTCATTGCACGATTTTCTTCTAATTTCTATATATTACAGCAACAAAGACCGTGGAGAATCCACTGTGGTGATGGTTCAAGCCTCATTATGTTAATCAAGTTCATCTTCAATTCAATTTGAAGCAAATTATGTTTAGTTCATGATTGTAGTTCGTGATATGAAATGCGCATAACCTAATTGAAGTTATTTGAACGTGACATGCATGAATTATAATATTCTCTTTGATTTGCATGGATGAATTATAATATTCTCTTTTCTTTTTCTTACATTTTGATTTTTATATATAGTGTAGCTCTGTTTTTCTCACCAGTCACAACCTCATTTACTGCATTTCTACACTCTAGTCGTTACTAATACATCAATTCTTGAGACCTTTGTATGCATTTATTCAAACTTTAATAGAGTCTGAGAATTGGATTTGTCATTCCCTGACTGATATTTGAAATGATTGTTCACAAATGGAACTCATTTGTTTTGTGGTAGTATAGTCCAGTAAGTCTATATATATTGAAAACATTTTCCTCCTCAACTAGAATGTGACTATCTTGATTCAGGAAACACTAAGAGGCAACAACACCGTTCCCCATCTCTTTTTAATGACTGATTTGGGATTTGTTCTTGGTCCAGAATCTATGATAGCTTGTTCCAATATATTCGCATCCATATTCAAAGTTGTGCGGTCAATGTTTTCTTTATAACAGTGCACGAAGATTAACAATGATTAATTTTCATATCTAACATTGCATTAATGAGAAGACAATGATGGAATGTTTAGCGTGGATTTTTTTTCACAGTGGCATGAGGAATTTCTCCAAACAAACACATGAGAAATTAGGTCCCTTCCTATTAAGTCATCTAATTTGGTCCAGATCTTGGGCAGTTTGTAGAAAAAATATGTAAGAGAATAGATGTATGGAAGAGGACTAATGAGATTTTCTCGAGTCAAGGAAAAATATACAGTTGAGATATTAAAGAAATTCAGGATGACAGAGTGTAGATCCACACCTAGACCGATGGTGATGAATTTGAAGAAGATGATTCTGAGTCAGGTGAGATTGATCCATATATTTAGGAATAGTCGATCTGTTATTCTTCGGATTTTCTTCTGATTCAATTGTTTTGTCTTCTTCTTCATTAGAAATTGGTTCTTCACAAATTCCATGCCATGGATCGTTGAAGATCAAAGTGTTTTTGAACTTTCTGTACCATTCATGTTAATTTTATTTACCACTCAACACCATGCCAATGATGGAAATGAGAGAATTTATATTCTTCCACTTTAATTCACGCATGTTGAGGAAAATATATGGAATGATCTTACTCAAGCATTTTCATATTTTTCTTGGATAAAGAAAAATAGACAGGAATATCACCCTATCTTTATAGCCAACAAAATAACATCCTAACTCACAAGTATTAATTACAAGTACTTAGGCTAGTCTTTTATCAACAAAAATCTTGCTGGAAATTTACTTTTTATGTAATTTTCTGAATATAACATTTGCTGAAATAAATGTAAATACATAAGTAAAGACACCAAGATGATAATCAAGACATATGAGACATAAAGAAATCCTTTATTTCATTCCAATTCACCAAAGAGTCATTTTCTTTACAAAATCTCATACAGAAATCTTGGACCAAAGTCAAACTTAGACATCCCCGATGGAACATCCAAAAGGACCTCCGACAGAAAACCAAAACTGAACTCTAAAAGCTAGACCATCTTGCCACAGATTGTTGCCCACTTGACTNCCAATTCACCAAAGAGTCATTTTCTTTACAAAATCTCATACAGAAATCTTGGACCAAAGTCAAACTTAGACATCCCCGATGGAACATACAAAAGGACCTCTAACAAAAAACCAAAATTGAACTCTAAAATATGGATCATCTTGTCATAGATTGTTGCCCACTCGAATCTACACAATAGACTTTGTTAGTCATGAAAACTAATTCACAAACAGACAAGTCTACACAGACTATCAAAGATAGATCACCACCTTTGAAAAACAAGTGTATGAATGATGTGATTCAGCCCTTAATATTGTTCTCTACAATAAGAACATGCTATCATAAAAGAGAATTATTCTTGTGATGAATATATGAATGAATGAAAACTAAACTATCTCAACATAAACTCAAAGAGAAAACCTTAGTATGCTTCTTCTTCTATCCTCCTCGTGTCCCTCCCTTTCCTTTTTCTTTTAAACAAATTAGAATTGGTTGAAGTAGTTGAACCAAATCATTAGTTAATTTAATTAAAAGACTCAACTAAATTTAGTTAGAGGGAAAAGTAATAATCATAATAAGGGTTATAAATAAATAATAACTAGTAGGTGGGACCCCTTGTGACTCCCTTTAGCTTATAACAATCATAACATAACTATTTAGTTAAGAAAAATACACGTCCTTATGACTTCCATCCACATATTCGTATTTGACAATTTAGCTCATTTTATTTGAAATTATTTTCAAAAAATATTACTCATGTATCTGGATAAAACATGTTGTCCAAAAATTCTTGAAGTCAATTGTCATCAATAATAGACAAAATAAAAAATCTAAAGCCATATTTCCCACTTTGCGATGCAATCTTTCCTTGATTGCTGCTGTCACCCTTTGATTTTCCTAAATTTTCCTTTGGTTGCACTGTTCCCTTAGGCCTAATCTCACTGATCATGTGGGAACAATCATCCCTCAAATGCATTCGGGAAGACACAGATTTATCAGAGCCATTGGATGGTGAGGGAGAGGCAGCAGTGGATTTTCCTTTGTCAAGGGAATGTTGGGCTTCATTTTTCAATATCTTTCTAGCATGGGAGTATTGCACTGGAAAGTGGTTAGGGGCATCTTGGACAATGGGGTTAATAGGCAAAGGAGCAGACAAGGAAAAATTGTCCCAACCACAATGTTGGGAGACTGTCGGATGGACAATCTCCTACCATCCATCGTTTTCAGGAACCTCGGTTTGTAATGAGACGTGAGGAGGTACAAGGATGTCGGGTGCTTGCAGGACTTGGAAAGGAGGCCTTTCAGGCCTAGGTTGGACCACTCCCTACCCAATCCAGTTGAAAAATCCAGCCTGAAACAATTGGCCAATCTTTTGTGCGTCGGAATCAAAATTTATGGAGAGCCTTGGCCTTCTTGGGAATCTGTTATAATTACCTCTCCCTCTGTTTCCACGACCATGGCTACCTCGGCTGAAAAAAATCATTCCTGCATGCATGATTTATTAGCAAATAACATTTTAAATAACCATACATGACAACTCTTTTAAAAATATGAAACAGATTTTGGCTCAACAACGTATCAGAATCATGCAATCCAAGCCATACAAATTGTTAAATTGTTTTTCAATGAGCAGGGGGTGAACAAAGGATTCTGGGATATGTGAGGGGTTTGTATTGAGAGAAACATGATATGATGAGGCAAGAAAAGAACAAGGTTACTACTCGATGACAACAACAATCAACTGTAATGCAAACCAAAGAAAACATCACTCTAATCCAACCAAGACATTGTCACTTCCAATTGCTTCAACACAGAATTCTCTTGACTATAATCAATTTTAGAACATGAGGTGAAAAATGAGTATGGGAAGGCAAGAGGGTTGTAATTAGAAGAAAGTGAAGTAATGGTAGGGAAAAAGAGTGATTATTTTTCATAAAATTAATTAAGTGATCCATAAAACTATTCTATGAAGAAATCAATCAATTTACCACTGTGACTTCAAAAAAATTACTGTGAGTAATTCAACAATTCTGGGCATTAACTTTCTTATAGTTTGAAATCAAATACTAAAGACAATGTCACCAAAAAAGACAGTGTGCAATCCACAAAGATCTATAGGGGATTTTTGTTCCTCTTACTTATCCAATTTACATCTTATAACAATTCTCAAATGTATAAGTAGTAACCATTTCCACTCTACTATTATCAAAACAACCATTCTCCATACATTACTTCAATTATCAAATACAACTCAAGAGTTGTGAAAAACAATGAAGTTATATTGCCTTTGCAATCGGGCCTATCATTTAAAATGTGATGATAATCATTTAACATATGTAGTGGATGGCCAAATAATCCATATTAAAATTGCAAAAACTTTGACTCGCCATTTAAATAGACAGACAACTAACATCACTCCAACTCATGCTATGTTGTAGAAAACTCCAAACAAATCAACGCAAGTGTAATTCTATGACTATGCAAGACCAATTTTCTTCGACTCAAAATAATAAAAAAGCTGGGCTATCCATCCATTTCAACGAGGCATCAATAGCAGGCCTGATTTACGACATTGAACAAATTGCAACAGACCATGTTCAAAACTCTGTGACTATCCCTGAATTCACAACCCCAAAAATATCCATAGCATACTAAGTGGTTAGTCATACCATAACACCACGATGCAACATTCCCATTTGATAATTTAAAAAAAAACACACAGCCACAATATCATTTACTTAACCTCATCGTGCCAACTTAACAATCAACACAAGGAGATAGCAACATAATTGCATAAATCAATCAAACTGCAATCCAACCATACTGAGTAAACTTGGGCTCATCTCTGACGATGCAATTGGATAACATACTTATACAGTGAATGGAAATGTCATAAACAACTTGATTTGCAATGATCACGATGCCATTAGAACACACAGTCACACTAAAAATTGAGTCATGCTATAGGAATGCCACTCATACCAATGTATTAAGCATGAAAATAGTGTCAGGTTACCCATTCAATAAAAACAAGGAGGCAAAAATTCAAATTAACAATTCATTTTGATTAACCATTCCAAGCTTATACACCCAATAATAACAATTGCAGAGGCTATATGCTAAACCAACACCACTATCATACAATCCACTTTGGTTGAGCCGGTTAATTACTTATGTCAACAATACATAACAACCAATAGTAAACCCGATAGGAAACAATGGTCTTCTCTGTCAACCCTTAGACTCGGGAGTTAAGGGTTTTCTTCGTGGCCAACACAGAGAGACTGAGGTCAATTATTCTCAATGGAGAAAACCTCTGGGACCAATGTTGTACACACAGAGAACAATACAATTTACTTTGTGGCCAGGGTGACGAATCCCATGACAGCAGAGCTATGATAAGAGGAGCCAGGATCCATTTGGGCTTTGTAATTACTTAGCGCACACAGGGTATAACCCTCGTGGTTCTCTCAACCAACCAACTAACAATGCTAATAAGAAGCAGAACCAAGAAGAAGAAACATAACCTACTGCACGACCAATAAAAGCATGAACAACCCAATGCCCAAAATAATGCACAGTGTGACCAGGCATCCCAAACCCATTAAGCCCCATAAAAGCCGAGACTGGGTATGGAAATATAAAATGTGTGAAGACAACCAGTCACTCCAAACCAAACAAAACCCTTCAACTAAACCAGCAAGGATGACAAAGAGCCTTTATGGCTGCTAACACATCAGGGTGACCAATAACGTTGTAACTTCAAACATTTTTGCAGAGAAAACCATCAACACTTCATCCCAAAATCACAATTTCACACAGTTTTCATACTCAAGGAGAACACAACCCAATACATCCAATCCAATATCCATTTCATAACCAGAGCAAAGTAATGGATGGGAAATAAAAATACATACATGTAATCAAACACCTTAAAACCCAAGTTGGTCGAGCGGTTCCTCTCTGCTAGGAAGTTGAAGCGTAACCACAACAACAAAATTGAACAATAGCCTGATTAGGGTGGCTGTCAGTGAAGGAGTAAGGTTTAAGTGCAATAAATGCATGTTGCCTCCATTCACAGTGCATTAATTCCATAGTACATGCCAGGGAGATTTCCATCAACACAATTAATCAAACCATGTATTGAAACCATCACCCATTAAAACCAATAGTGTGGCCATATCACATTTCTAACTTATTCCATAACATAATTCAACCAATAACCATATAACTCAATCAAATCACATAATTATTACTTTCTAGCTAGGATTTAACCATAATCATTTAAATCTTTCATGCATGTAGTATAACATCTATTATAGTTCAAATTCTTCCCTTTGCATTCGTTTCATTGTTTCATTCTTTTTTCAATTGCATTTTATGTATTGTTACTAACATGTATGTCGTGCAGGTGTTTCAAGAACAGGTAGCAGTGGTGTCAATGAATAACATAGGTCATAGTAACATAAAGAACCAATACTTCATAAGCCCAAACCAAAGCCAATAAAAACAAGATCTCATCAACCATGTAAGTCGTGTCAAGAATCATCACAACATCAAATATGAACAGATCTGATATCCAATCTACAAGGGGGTCCCACCTACTAGTATAGTTTAGCTTTTATAGTAATAGGCTTTAGCAACACTTTGCGGGCAAACCTTCGTTGTGATTTTAATCGTCAACAATGCATAGCAGCAAAAAACTTATGAACCAATAGGTATGGAGCCTCAATTGAGCTTGCAAAATCAATCATAAGATCTGTGTAGAAATATCCAATCTTTTGTTAAAAAATAGAAGTAATAGCTATATAGTATTGTATGGCACTCTAGGTCTGTAGTAACATTGTATGGACTTATATACCAGTGGTGCAAATATTACACTTGCAAAGGAGAGAAATGTGAAGGAATAATGATTGGTATCCAAAATCGACTGAATGTTTAGCTACCATAACTTAAGGATCAACGTTGGGCTTTAGGTCTCTTCATGACAATCCATTGTAGAAATTATTTTGTATATGCTACAGTGTGATGTTGCTACTCTTCCATCTCTACTCTAGTACATTCTTGCAATTCTTCCAAATATGCCTTCTTGGTGGCCTAGAGGCATGTGGGTGCATTAAATGGGGTATCCATGAAGGAAACTCAAAACTTTAAATGCATAAGTCATAAATCTTCTCATGAAACTCAAAATGCACATGCAAACATCTTATGAGATAGAAGGTCCCAATAGGTGCATTATTATAAATTTTTTCTTGCTTCTTTCTAGAATGTTCCCGATCTCTTCTCTTGTATGATCAAAAATTTGATCTATAGTACGCATGAGCCTATGCACAGAGAAAATGAAAATTGCCATGACCACAACGACTCCCAACACAGTCACAACAATGTCAAAAATTATTAGTAGGTGAGACACAAAATTATTTCGAAAATAGTCCTTCCCTCTCTCTGCACCATCCTCTTCCTTTATTTCATCATCCTCTAGGCGCTCAAGACCCTCGACACCTTGGTAGAAAGTGGGACAACAACCACAACCTTTCAACCATGAATGCATGAGAAATCGATGCTAGGGTTTTGAGAAACGATGAAAATCATTCTTCAATATGGAAGAGGATTCATATAGTCTCTATACAAGTGAAGTAGTCGAGACAAAAAGTAAAAATACGTACTTGGGAATGGATATCGTGTTCATCTTCAACACCTAAGAATGAGCATAACTAGATTTTTCAGGCATATGATGATGAATTTCTCGAGATTGTGTGTACTAAAAAAATTTCCATGTGTGTTACAAAGCCTAGTAAAATTTTGAGTGAAAGTGGTAGTAGATTATGGTTTAGCACAGGGGTAAGATGTGCACGTGATGAGAAAATTAGGGTTTTAAAAGACATGCAAAAATAAAAAATGACACACAGACTGGAGCAATCCATGGAAGAACTAGGACCTAGATGGACTAGTAGAGAGATAAAAAATCAACCAGAGAAGGAAGAAGGATTGATAGGAAAAGAGGAGGCATTTTCAGTTTGCAAGAGGAAAGGAAATGCTAAGGGATCAAATCATGGATCTATTCCATGCTCTCATACCACTTATAGGCTAGGTATGGCAGAATGTGAAACTCCACACTTGTCTATTGCATTAACATAAACGTCTATAAATACATTTCTGAGTGACGATTGGTATTCACCTTTTGTGTGACTCTTTCTATTGCCGATGAATCTTCATATTTACAATCATATTTACACAAGTAACATAATCCCAAGGATTAAGTTTCCAACAAGGTGTTATATTTAGAGATAGTGAAGTTCAGCCTTTAGTTGTTTTCACAACAAACATTGGGAAACATATAAATAACTCAACAAAAAATGAGGTAGCAAAGAGAGGAATTTATCTCGATCAACACTTGGGATATCCCCTCTTGTTATAGGTAGATGGTAATTCATAGAAAATTACACAACTTGTGTAGAGGTTGATGATGAAATACAATAAGGATTTTCCTTATAATTTTGCACAAAGATTAACAATGATTAATTTTCCTTCTAATTTTGCACGGATTCTGTCGGCTATTTTCATATCTAACATTACATTAATGAGTAGACAATGATGGAATGTTTAGTGTGGTTTTTGTTTCATAGTGGCATGAGGAATTTCTCTAGAAAAACACACAAGCAATTTGTTCCCTTGCTCTTAAGTCATCTAATGTTTGCATGCATTAAGAGTGAAATTGAACCTGATTTCCATTCAAATTCACAAAAAACATATATAGTGTAGGTCTGTTTTTCTTTTTTACATTATATTTTGATATGGTATTTCCCGGTTCTAGGTGGAAGGTATATGGAAATAAATAGGTCTCATTCGTTTTCGTTTTTATAAAAACTTTGAGGGATTCCTTCTTCCCTAGAATATGATTTGATAGAGGGTTTAATCGAATTTGATCTTCTGGTTTTCTTTTTAGAGAACATTTTATATGATTCATTTTCTTCTTAGAGCACAGTTTATATGATTCTTTCATAGAGAAAATATTATTAAAATATTTTAATGTATAAGTGTTTACTTTATTTTTTCAGTGCATCTTTTTTTGCTGTTGATAATTGTTTTAAGGTTAAATAATGGTGGATTTTTTGATAATTGTTTTAAGGTTAAATAATGGTGGAAATTTTTTACAATATTATATGTTATGATAAGGTGGATATTTTTACAATGTTATATTTTATGATAATGTTTATTATTATTATTATTATTATTATTATTATTATTATTATGCATTAAACACTTATTATTTGATTTTTAAAACTCAAAAAAATTATATTATCATTATTGGATTTATAGATTTAATTACAATGAATAACTTAGATAGAATTATTTTACTTAAAATATTGTCTAAATGAATGATTTATTTCTTATGTTTTTTCTTTGTAAGAACTCAAGAAATTTCGTATTATTTGTAAATTTCTACATGAGGAGTTTTTCTCCTGAAACTCTAATACTCTAATATGTGTAATTGTTTACACAACGATTCATAATCCATCAATAGATCAAGTGTTTAGAGAAAGTAATCAACATGATCAAAATTTTACTATTTTAGGTATGAGTAATATTCTCATTTTGCCTCCACGAAGTATGTTGTATTAAATTTAGACCAAAGTATGTTGTATTAAATTTAGGTTAATTGTTAGAGGAATGGTGTTTCTATATATAAGGAAAAGTCATTTTTGTTTTGTTTAGAGTTTTTGATGAATATTTTTGGAATTTATTGTATGTATCTTTCAAGTATTGTTTTGCATTGCATTGCATTTTTTACTTACTTGCACAGGGAACACGACCTCAAGCATCTATCATAACCTTTGATCATAATAGAGAGTGGATGAGTCCTCTAGTAAGTGAAGCTATAATGAGACCCAATCCCTTATTTCCAATAGATATATACAACCTTAGTGTAGACTTTAAGAGTTGACCTTAAAAATAGATTATTATTATTATAACATCCTACATTGATTTTAACAACTCTGTTATCACCCTATAAGTTATAGGATTAACTGGTGACTGGGATATTATCTGTCTCTAGTGTTTTTTGTT
>SNQJ01S0059038.1:97996-109054 GCA_010110895.2 Picea sitchensis
CCCCCAGTTAAAGATAGAATGGTCGGGGGGGTCCGAAAAGATCTGTCCACCGTAGATCTGGGTGCAATCATCCAAACTGCTGATATATGAACGAAGCATATGTGAGGTCGTGGAAAATACATGCGCCGAGGAAACTTAGGATAAGTGCTTTTTCACGGGTTTTCTCCAAGGATTTTCATGTCAACACCACCAAGGGGTTAGTCAAACAACCTTTTAAGCATTTGAAACATGGTGCAACATTTACATCCAGCTGGTTTTTATTGAAATAAAGCAATAAAGAAACTATCCTATATTCTAACCTAGCTTCCTATGACAATTAACCCAGATTAAATTATTGGGTTAATAATTTACTCTACGCTGGGGCTATCTGACCAAGATTAGACAGTCTGGCCAGATTTATTCACTAATCTAACCTAGATACTTTGGCTAAGATTAAACTGTTTAGCCAAACTCATTCACTAATACTATCAACATCAATTTTAAAAAAAAGAACTTGGCCATGCTTGAAAGGTATGGACCAAGTTACTATTATTGCATGGGGATTTTATTGAATTATTTTATGCCCTCTTTTCTTTTCTTTTTCTTTTTTCTTTTCTTTTTCAAATTATTTGCAGAATGAAAAATCATTTGTCAACAAAAAACACTAGACACAGATAATATCCCAGTCACCAATTGATCCTATAACTTATAGGGTGATAACAGTGGCTCCACCTGGGGATGGTACTTTCCATGTGAAGTGCCAAGAATCCTAGTCCCGTTCATTCTGAGAATTTCTACCTAGTAGCCTTCATTGGTTTTATTCTCAAAAATTGGAAGAACAGTGGTCAGCGGCTTAGGACCTTCTCTTCGGGCTTCAACCAACTGCCTAATGTTATTCGCTCAGAAAATGCAGGCGAAAAATAAAAATGGTATGTACAATGGTGAGTGAAAACTTGAGTCTCTACTGAGGTGGCACATAACGGTTCAACATTCTTCCATTTACAGGTCCTCTTGGCAGATCTGTCCCATCAATGTTGTTTAGAAAGAAAGAGTTGTTTCCCCTGAATGCTTGAATCATGTATGGTCCTCTCCACAGACTGTCAAATTTTCCATGATTTCCCTTGTCTTCATTTCTGGTGTCCCATCTCAGCACCAAATCTCCTAGCTCAAAATCATCTTCCTTGGTTATTTTTTCAAAAATCTTCTTGATGCTTTCTTGGATTACCTGAGTCTTGTTGAAAACTTCTTCCCTAGACTACTACAAATGGATCATCTGGTTAATCCTTCTCTGTGAGTCATTTGGCTCGGCTTGTACACTTGAAGCAACTTCATGACAGGGACTCCTAAGGAAGTGGGGAAAACTGCTTTAGTGCCATAGACCAGCTGGTATGGTGACATACCGATTGACCTTTTGGTGGTCATTTTGTCAGCCCGCAATGCAAACACCAACTTGTTATGCCACAATTTCTTATTTTCCTGCAACGTCTTCTTGATGATGTTCACCAAGGTTTTGTTTGAAGATTCCGCTAGCCCATTCCCCTGAGGGTAGTAAGCTATGGAATGTCCCAAACCAATGTGATACTGATTGCATAAATCTATGAGTTTCTTCGACCGAAAAGCAGCTGCATTATCAGTTATAATCTTTCTAGGACATCCAAAATGAGACAAGATATTATTTTCAAGGAATTTGATAATAACAGAATCAGTGGCTTGCCTGCCTGGTATTGCTTTGATCCATTTAGTAAAATAATCTATGGCGGTGAGAATCCACATGTGCTGGCCTGAAGAAGGAGGGTGTATTTCTCCAATGAAGTCCAATCCCCATTGCTGGAAAGGGGCTTCAACTGAGATCGGTTTCAGGGGGAGAGGAGGGAGTTTCCTTTTGCCTTCAAATAGATGACATTGATGATATGCGGTCACTATATGATGTACATCAGCGAATAGGGTGGGCCAATAGAAACCAGCTCTGAGGATTTTGTTGGATGTGACCTTTCAGTTCAGATGGCCACCACATTCTCCTACATGAAATTATTGTAACACTTTGTCAGCTTCATCTTTCAATAAACAATTTAACAAAATACCTCCAGGATCTTTCCAATACAAATTGCCTTCTAGAATACAGAATTTTAAGGCTTTCAACTTCAAAAATCTAGCTTTAGTCTTAGTCAAACCAGGGGGAGCTTGTAAATTTTGCAAAATAAATATAAGGTTTGCGTACCATGGAGAGTTGAGAAATACCTCTCTCACGCTTGGAGTCGCCATCTCACCCTGTTCATCTGCTGCAGCTAAAAAATTAATGTCAAGAGCATGGAAATTAGATTCAGCCATTAATTTTGCTAGGCCTTGACCCTTGATTAGTTTCGTAGGCTTAATCTCTATGTCGTATTCTAAAATGACAGCAATCCATTTTCCCCTTCTTCCATCCGGATTGTCCTGGGTCAAAATGTCTTTTCCTACTGCATTCAGAACATATGCAATGGTATGGGAATGGAGAATGTAGATCCTAAAATCTTTAATAGCTTTTACCAAGGCAAAAGCTTATTTCTCCATTATATTGTAATTCAGAGCAACGTCTCTTAACTCTTTACTAAAGAAAGCTATGGGTTGTTCATACCCTTTGTTGTTCTTTTGTAGCAATGCCACTTCTATAGTATGCTCAGAAGCGAAAGAAAAAAGATAGAAATCCTTGGTAAAATCAGGACTGATCAAGACAGGGGCTTCTGTGAGTGCTCGTTTGACTTGTTCGAAAGACTGCCTGGACTCAATGTCCCATTTTATTTTTAGATCCTTTTTTAGCATATTTGTAATGTTTCTGAGGAGCTCAACTAGATTGGGAATGAATCTTCGTAGAAAGTTTATTCTCCCGATAAAAGACTGTAATTCTTTAATGTTTCTTGGGTGTTCTAATTTTTGTATGGCCTCGATTCTGCTGGGGTCTATTTTGATTCTGTCCTTGGAGATGATGTGTCCTAGCAGTTTGCCTTCCTCTAGCCTGAAAAGGATTTTCTTAGGATTTAAAGAAATCCCAAACCTCCTGCATTTCTCGAAGACTCGTCTGAGATGCCTCAGGTGCTCATCATTAGACTAGGAAAACACAGTTACATCATCCAAATAGATGACAATAAACTTACCTGATTCTTCCATAAAGGCGATGTCCATCGCTCTCTGGAAAGTGGCTCCAACATTCATCAAACCAAAAGGCATTTTCACATACATGAAAGTGACCCATGGCGTAGTGAAAGCAGTTTTGTCTTGGTCATCCGGGTGAACTAGGACCTGATTATAACCTGAGAAATAGTCCAGCAAAGAGATTTGAATGGATCTGGCCACCCTTTGAAGGATGTGGTCCATTTTCGGCAAGGGGTAATTGTCCTTCAGGGAGACCTTATTTAGATTTCAGAAATCTATGCAAAGCCTGATTTCCCCAGATTTCTTACGTGTAGGAAACAAATTAGAGACCCATTTGGAAAAACGCAATGGGACTATGATCTTAGCATCGTACATTTTTTTGATTTCCTTTTCTATCAGAGGGAGTAACTTGNCCTCCTAAGTTTCTATCTGAATGGTTTTTGGTCCTCTTTTATTGGAATCCTTTGTTGTATGATGTTGGTATCATAAGATTTCAAATCCTCATAACCCTAGGCAAAGACATCTGAATATTCTTTGAACAACTCAATGTATTTGAGTTTTTGCTCAGGGGGTAATGATTTGGACAATTTGACCATCCTGGGTTTCTCCTCCGTCCCTATATTACAATCTTCTACTTCTTGTCCACTGGCTTCAATTTTCGGTTTTTTGGCTACATCGTTAAAGTCAAACAAATCCTCTAAAGGAACTAGACCCCTATGCAAAACATTACTTTTCAAATGTAGAATATCGGCCTCCATCTCATCATCGCCTAATTCTCTCGAATCTATGCTATTTACACTATCAATTTCAAAATTAGGTCTATTTACATTTTCATCTTCATTGTCTAAATCTATATTTGTACATTCAAAGTCATTTTTACACTACAAAAAGTCTTCGATTTGATCATCATTACCAAACACTTGCCAGTACCTGATATTGTCGGGAATGGTTGGTCTGCACTTCACTTCTACTGTGTATGGGCGGGTCGAGCGGAAAGGAATCTTACATGTGGTTGCTGACGTAGCCAATCCGTCTGCTAAAATGTTTTGTCCCCTAGGAATTACCTGCAAATCAACTTCAGTGAAACATCTAAGAGAGTCAAGAACATAATTCCTATAAGCTCTAAGACGAGGATGTTTCGCAGCATAATCACCTTTAATTTGCTTGATTATTAACTCAGAATCACCTCTTACCATAATCTGTTTGGCACCAACTCTTTTCAAAAGCTTCAGACTGAGCATGAAGGCTTCATACTTGGCAATATTGTTAGTGCATTGGAAATTTAATTTGTAAGAATGGTTTTCTGAATACCTGTTTCTGTGATTATGTAGCCAAACTCATGCTCTGAATCCTTCTTTTCTTATTGCTCCATCAAAATCCATGCTCCAAAAATCTGCTGGTAATTCTTCAGTTATCACATTTTTATTTCTTTCCACCTCGATGATTTCTTGCCCTTCATCCAGACCAAATGTATCTTCTTCTAGCTGAGGGTTTTTATCTCCCATGTCACCATCATTATACAGGATAAAAGAATCCAAGTCAGAATGCGTGGAGTAAAGAGGATAGTTGTGCGGTTTTTCTTGGCTACTGACCATATATTTCATCAATGTTTCTCTATATAGCCTTCTTTGTTGCCCGAAAACTGGGATAGTGGCATATGACATATCTAGCTGTAGGGTACCTCTCAACTTAGCCCCCCAAGACTGGGATAGCAACATCCCATACTTTGGGGGAATGTCTACAACCACCACATTCATGACCATGATTTTTGCAAGAATCTGAACTAGGGTGATACATAGGTCCTTGATCAAACCAATACATCCAACTTTACTGGAGTCGAATGAGTGTAAATCCTTGTAAGGTCTGGTGACCTCTAGTCCTAGTTCCTCCATCACTGCTTTAGGCATCAGAATGTGGGAAGCACCCAAATCCAACATAGCATTATGCAAGATCAAGTCATGTATATTTAGACTGATGTAAAAAGGAGCGACATCACCATTATCATCTCGACCATCTACTTCAGGTCCGAACAAAAGTTCGGGTTGATCATCAGTAAGGTTCACAGTATCTGAATGATTTGTTGATCCAACGTTTAAGGATTTCGTACCTATATCAGGTTCAATGGTCAACACTTTAATCACTTGTGAATGATAAGTGTCTTGTTTCATCAACTCGGATAGTGGAATGGGAATTTTTACTTTGGCTAATTCCCCTTCGAGGCTGAAAGGTGTAGGGACTCTGCTCTGGATCATCAACTCTGGTTTGTCTACCACATTCTTCTGGCCTGAAGTACTTGGTTGATTAATTGATGAAACCTTAGGATGAGATGATATTTTCAGAGTAGTGAGGTTTTTCTTCACAGGAACTTCGGTAGTTCTCTTTTCAGGAATCTTCTCAGCAGATGGTTCAGAGGCTTTTTTGGTTTCGACTACTTTCTTCGTTTCAATCGTCCTTTTTAGGGAACTCCCTTCTGTCTTTTTAATCCGCAGATTGTACTGTCGGTGTACCTCTAAAATGGCATTTTCGAATGCCTACTATTCTGCATCTTCAGCTTATTCACTTACTTTTGTTTGATTGAGAAGAAAAAGTTCTTGCTCTTCTTGGGTAAGGAAAATAGCTTCGTTATCGTGAATGCCCGTGAGATTTATGTGAGTATCCTCTAGTTCCTCGATCAATTCCTCTCCTTCATCAACATAAGTCTCTTGTAGTGAAGGTCTGATCTATTGGTCTGGACCTCTCTGCTTTCTTTGATCCCTAGGATCTCTCTGTCTGATTTGAGGAGGGTTTCTCTTGAGGTTAGGATTCCAAACCTAAGGAGTCGGTGGGTTTTCTCTTGGAGGATTTCTTTCTGACACAGTAAGTCTTTCCATCATTCTTTCCATTGCTCTGGACAAGGAATCCAATTTGGAATCTGAGTTTGATGTTGAAGGTTCCTCTTTAATTGTGACTCTCCTCTCTGACCTCTGACGTGCCCTTTTTGCCAACAAATTGGCTTCCACACTTATTGCACTTTTCTGCATGTGTTCCAGGGTGGTAGAATTTCTTTCCCTTAGTTGGTATGACATATCAGCATCAAAACCATCAGGGAATTTTATCAATGCCAAACCCTGTGGAGGTTTGATTTTAGCTGGGATTGCGTTGTACAGGTTATTGAAGCGAGTGCAATAATCTTGTACTGTCTCACCTTGATTTCTTCTAATATTTTTGTATTTTGACAATATTTGGAGAGGATTTTTCTTTACCTCCCATCTGTCTAGAAAACTCCATTGAAATGCAGTAAGGTCAAGGATTGAGGTGGCACGTAAACCTTTATACCATTTTTTAACGTCACCTGTCAAACTTTGGGCAAAAAATCTCATTTGAACGTCGGCCTCATCTACTTCATGCAGATCAAAATAATCATTCATTTTATCAACGTGTTCTTGGGCATTCAAAGGTCATGTTGCATCGAACTGTGGAAGTCTCGTTTGATAGTCTTGGGGCATGGCATGAAGAGGCGTAGCCAACACCAAGGGAGCATATCTAGCTGCCATGATGTGTGGAGGAGGTGGGATAATAGACTGGATGATCGGCGAGGTAGTGACTAAAGACGAGGTCGAGGAAGGACTGGATAGCACTGAGGGAGTGGTTTGCGGTTTAGCAGTGGGAGACAAAACTTCAGGGGTTCGGGGTTGCAAAATGGTTGGGTCGAAAATGACTTCAGTCACAAAACTGTCAGATCTTGTCCTAACTAGGATTTGTTCAAAAGGGGTGTCAAAGTCAGGGTTTTGAAAGGTAACAAGCTCCCCTGAAAAGGAAAGGGACTTATGAAAGGGAGTATGACTTACTGAGCCTTCAGCTACAATCTTTTTCCTGAGCAACTGTTCTGGGTTATCTATCACTATCACAGGTTCTGGGTTTGGATGAGATCGAGTATAAACTTTCTTGGGAGCTAGATTACTTTTTGATTTATATATATATATACTTTTTAGTTTTATGAGTCCGAAAATAATATGTACAAATTTTAATCAACCTCTAATTATTACTTTCGTCTCAAATTTGCAATATTTCAGGAACAAACTTCAATATTTCAGGAACAAAATTTCTTCTAGGAAAAGAAAACGTGAAGTTGTAAACTTTTAGTTCTGTTCTCTCCCCAGTGGAGTCGCCACTATGTTAGCACTTGGTAAATTTCCTAGAGGTTGACAGTAGAAGAAATCTACTAAGATAACTTTATCCAACTGCTTTTGAAGATGGGATCTATCCCTTCCAACTTCAGAGAGGGATCTCTCTATATGATTTAGTTATGTTTCAAATTTTAAATATTAGGCTAGATAAATAAATAGGTCGGTTTTTGTCGTTGTAGTGTTTGTTGAGTTGGTTGAGATAGTCAACACATCCATTGGGCTATGGGGTCTGTGTTTTAAATAAAATATGAAATCCGCACCAGAAACGCAAAGGAAAAATTTCACAGGGAGAGATAATATAATCACTGGATTCTTTAGTAGCATAAATGATGCATAGCAGAAAAGACGAGAAAGATAATTTCAACAAAGAAGAAGTTAATAATTTCTTTATTGAAAAAACCAGAAGATAAAACACTAAAATCTTTTGAGTCAGAAACAGGGTATACGAGATAAATCCTGCAACATTCATTACTTCTAAAGATTAGAATTAGAAAACAGTATGATAAAAAAGCGAGAGTCACATTCAACTTAGAGAGAAAAACATCACCAATGAATACACGCAAGAATCCTGTAAAAGTGCCTCTTTGTATTAATGGAAGATCTCTTCACAAATATTACAGTCTGATAGCTTCAGGGTGTGAATATCAACAACCCCCAATACTTCGAAATATGAAGTATTTATAACTCAAATTACAAATGATCCTGTCATTAGTGACCAGGATGTGCTAATCTACTTTTAGCCTAACTAACTTAACAAATTTCATAAATCTAGGAATTGCTTGATGATGTGGTGTAACTGCATGCTGATTTCTGGGTGGGTCGTTGATGAAGCCTCTGCACAAACTCATCTGACTGGACAAATGACTCGACTGGGACAACTCATATGCTACTCGATCAGATCACAGAGTTCCTCCCATCGAAGATGACTAGGCACGTTGACTTTGAGTAGCCTTCGATACACTTCATCCATTTCTGTGTACTTGGCGAAGGTAGGCTTGGTGAGGAAGATGTATTGAATCTCATGTTGGATACTAATGTCCCACTGAAGAGCATCTAGAAACACCTTGCCAGTGATGCTGCCCTGAATTCCTGCAAACTTTGAACTGTCCTTAGCCACATCGGCCAATCTCTTCTTGTAGTCTGGGAGTGTCATCAATTTATCATTGATTACCTTTAGACTGGGAAGACCTTTCTTTTGTAGAGCCTCGATCTTACTAAAGAATCTTTGTACCCCTAGGTCCATGTCCTGAACCTTTTCTTCCAGCTGATGCATTAATCCTCTCTTGGTCAAAAATATTTTGACCTCAAGGATGGTCTCTGTTCTGTCTTCAATTTTCATCTCTTCCATCTCTTCCCTGGTCTTAGAATTTAGGAACTTTATGATCTCGTTCGTCTATGTTGGCATCTCTCCCAATTCTGATCTGATCTTCTCGATGTCCTGTTTGCTTCTCTGCACCAATTCATTCTGCTCAAACATTATCTGTATCATGGGCCATATCTCGTTCATGGACCTGGTGATGTTTGTCCATACACTTTCTTTAACCTCGACCAAAGTTTTTCTTGCCACTGTTTTCTTCCGGAGCTGTTATAACTCTTGTTTGAGCTGATCTGTCACCTACTTTTCCTTGGAGAGGCTGGTTTGAAAGGAAGATTTGAGTTCCTGAAGGTTCTCAATCTCCTTTTTGAGCATGCTGATCTCTGTTTCCTGCAGGTTCATCTTTTCCATAGACTTAGCCAGGTCAGTTGTCTTCTCCATGGATGTCAATGGATTTAGGGATGGGACTTATGTCACTGATGATGTGCTCACTCCTGAAATTGGAATAACACTCAATTGAATGACTTCCATTGGCTTCAACTACTCTTTCTATTTTAATAGCTTCTCCATCTTAGCTTCCATTTCCTTAAGCTGTGCATTCTGCTCCATGAGTATCTTGAGCATTTCATCTTCCTCTCCTTCTTTTTTTTCTATTTCCTTCACCTGTGAATCCTCTGTGGGCGGGAGCTTCAATTGTTTCCTTAAGGAGGCTATGCCAGCATTCTTCTTCTTAATCATCTCCTCGACTGCTTTCATGTTCGAAGGATCGTAACCGATCTTGAGGACCAGTTCCTCCAAATTCTTGATCCTATTGTCCTTGGCAAAGGACGATATATTCTCTAATTTCAGTTGTGTTTGAACATTGTTCAGGGACACCTACAATTTGGACACAGTAGTGGAAGCATGCACCAACATATAGAAAACCATTTCCCTTGTGTGCTTGTGCAGATCCATCTGATCAGCCAGATGCACGTCCTTTGTCTGGAATTCGAAGGTGGCCATTTTGTAGTCAGTGATGACCTTTGGATCTGGTACCTGTGCCTGAAGGAATGGCATATGCATTCTTCCCTTCTCGGTGTTGAATGTCGATAGCAGCCTATGTTGTGCAGTCGACGTCTGCTTCTAGAACTGGGTGCAAGTACTATTTCTCAGGGTCTGGTTCCTTTTCTTGATCAGCTCATACTTTTAAAAAATACTCAGCTTCAGTCCTACCTTGCCTGGCTGGGTGTTCAATGGAGAATCTGTGGATTTCTTCGACAATGTTGAGGTTATGACCTTCTGGAGGCTTGCACCGATGGATGGGATATCAACTTTGGTCACTGTAGTAGACGGGGCTTCTTTTTCTTCGGTCAGGATAGGAACTGAAATAGTCTTAGGCCTCTCGGTATGCAGCTGGAATTCTTCTGAAGATACCTCCGTGACAAGCAGAGATAAATCTTGCCTAGGCCTTTTCTCTTTTGGGACCTGTGGGGTGGTTGTTTGTGACACAGTGGCCGGGGGATCCTGCTACTCTACTTCGACCAATGTGTTAGGCTCCCATATTGTCTGGTTCACAAATTTCTCAATTTAAGGCCTAGATTCATGAACATATGGGATGTTCTTATTTTTCACCCTCATCTCGGAGATGATCCCACAAGGATCGTAATGCCATGGGAAACTCATGAAGAAATTTATCTCCTTTAACAACCTATGTGCTTCTTCCCCAGTGCCATGATTGTTGTAGATGAAGGAGCCAATCTACCCTTTGATTCTGAGCTATTTCTTTTTCTTCAGTGGCAGAAAATGGATATCATTGGAATTTATTATCTGCCTTATATATTCCAAAGAAAAAATTCTGATAGGCAGCTACTTGGGCAGCTGATACAGTGCCAACTCGCACCCATATACTTTGATCTCGGTGTAATATTGGTACAAATACCAATCCCCTGACTTTGTGTTATCCGAGAGATGCAGGATCCTCTGAACTTCATCATTTATTCGAGGCTCGGGCCTGCCGCTAAGCATACTTACCACAGGGTGGTAGACTTGATCAATGAACTCCTTGAAACTGAACTCTGTGTAGTTTTACTTGAGCAAGGAGGTCCATGCTGTCACTGCCTGGGGTCTACCATCTCCATCCATCTTCTGCATGGAAAAAACAAAATTTTCCGCTTGGAAGAAGACGAAAAAGTACGCTAGTATGGACGAGTATCAGAACATGCCTTCCGTGGAGAAATTTACGAACTTTTCGTGAATATTGTTCGCCAGGAATGTGCTAAAGTCAAACTGGGTGGTGGGCTTCTCATCGGTAGAGAAGATGGATAAAAATCCCAGAATGGGCTCATCTACCCACTGATCTGAAAAGTATTCTAACAAGGCACAAAGGGATGAGATGATCTAGTTTCCTTTAGTCGAGAATATGGAAGAAGGATAAGGAGGATTTGTGGAGGTAAATTGAGCATATGGGGGAAGGAAAAGCTTGAATATTTG
>SNQJ01S0059040.1:0-11391 GCA_010110895.2 Picea sitchensis
TAGGGTTTTTTTCCCTAGAAGGCAACCCTCTTTTATGAGGGAAATGTATTGCGGCTATGTATGTTGGCGAGTATTGTATTCTAAGAGAGGAGACTATGAGAGAAAGAAGAGGAAGTTATAGTGAGGTTGTATCCCTTCATTTTGTTGGATAATAATAAAGAAAGGACCTGGAAATTTCTCTGGTGGACGTAGCCCACACTGGTTGAACCACGTAAATCTGTGTCTCTCTTGTATTGTGTATTTTCTGTGTTTTGTTTCCGCATTTGTTTTATTTTATTGCTCCGCGGTCCTGTTTTTCTAACAATAAGTGTGACTTACTCCTTTTATTATGGTTTTCCTCGCTATTGTTTAGTTTTTATCCTTATTTTCCAAGATCCTATCGTGATGAAGAGATTTTTCAAGAAACTAAACAATACCTTCTACTTATACAATATATTGTTAGATAGGAGAGGAAGATAAAGCCAAAATTTGTAGTGCACAGATAGGAGAGGAATATAGAGAACATATTTGTGGTGCGCAGGAAGAAGAGGAAGATAGATGATCCTTAAGTGGTGGGGGATATGTATTGGATATTGTAGATGATTTTGAATAGTTGGAAGTATCAAAATCCATGGGTCACCTCACAAGAAATGTCAGAAGAAGATGGACTTACTCCCATTTTGTACCACCTCTCTTGCACATTTTTAATCATGAAGAAAGAACAACATATAGTGAAGTGATTGGAGTAGGAGAGACAACATAAGGAGATAGAAGAGAAGAGACGTGTGAAGAAGAATTCATAATCAATGCTACTTAACTTACAGAAGAATTGGTGTTGAGAAATAAATCCCCTAGTATTCAGGAAGGAGGAACTAGCTCAAATTTGAGGATGCAAAATCAAGACAGTACCCTGAGGATACATGTATTCCATGGAACTAGTAGGAATGATGTGAAACAGCAATGGTTCAACCATGAAGCAATATGGTCTATGAAAAGGATCACATGTGAATTAGCCAAGATTGTACATTTGGAAACCACATTCAGGGACAGAGCCTTGACGTGGTATATGAAGTACAAATCCACTACATCAGAGGGACAAGAAAGGTCCCTGACAAATATTAGGCAATACCTTCTTAGGGAGTTCTAGAGATCTAATTCAGAATCTCAATGTATCACAAAGATAAAGGAAACTCAGGAAAAGGAAGGAGAAACCATCTAGGATTATGAATAGTGATTCAAGATTTTATTGGATAGGCTAACGTTCCAAATTAAGGATGTGCAACAATGATAATGTTTTATTGTGGGATTACTCCCCCATATCCAATTCCTATTAACCCAGCATAAGGTGATAACTTAGGAGGAGGCAATCAAAATTACAATGCAGATGGAGGCTACTCAAGGAGGGGAAGAGACATTGACAGGGTTGACGCAGGTGTAGTCACAACTGGCTAACCTAATGATGCAGTTGAAAGACATGGCTAAGACAAAATTCATGCATGATCACATATGGCGTACCACATCTCACTCTGAGGAAAATCATAGGGACAAGTGCCATATACTTCCAAATTATGTGGGAATAAGCACGTCGAGTGCGTTTCCATGTGGATATACAAAATGGTGTGAGATATGTAGATAGTGGGGCTATGTGCCACACCCCTACCCAAATTTGTATAAGTATTGAACGATGACCGACACTCCATTTTGTTAGTTTTGTAAATCCTTCAGGAGTGATGTCGATAATTATCGATCACTCCCATTGATGCAAGACAATACCCGTGATGCATTTCGAGTATAGAAAGATAAAAAAGGTGGTGATCATGGTGGTGTTGAGAGGGGAAGATACCAAGGAGGTCCCCAAAGTGGATATCTCTGTGGTGGTAGATGCAGANGGGGGAGGTATACCCCCCCACTTGTTTCAATTGTGGATAAATTGGCCATGTGTCAATATTTTGTACCAAACCACATGCTCTTTGTGCATATTACTACAATCTCGAGCATGTCACTAAAGATTGTCCTGACTTGTTAAAAAAGTGGGAAGATAAGAAGACTAATTGTAACATGGTGCATGCAAAGATGTACAAGAACAAGAAGAAGAATGAAACAGTCGATGTTCGGGTAGTAACCCAAGGAGTAGAAAATACAAGAGTATATTTTGAGCATGGTGAAGGCTCAGGTCAAAATTTGGAGGGGGAGATAAGGAAGGAAGCACAACCCCCTCTGAAGTTCTATGCTTCCCAACATAAATAGTTCATACATGATGCATAGAGAGCTAAGAAAGAAGAAAGAGTGTGTGAAGAGCTACAATGCGCAACTCAGAGCTCAATTGAGGAGGATTGGATCCAGAAAGAGGTACATAGGGTGACACAAAGGTTGTTGTAGGAAGCTTGGATCCATGAATAGGTACAATGGGTGACATAGAGGTCGCTAGAAGAGGCTCGTTCTTGAGAAGAATTACAATGCACGATGCAACAATCCTTGGAGGAGGCTCATGTGAGAAAATAAATACATCATGCCACACAAAAGTCAATAGAAAAATATTTCATATATCTTGATATGTGACACACTGAGAAGAAAGAACATGAAGGACAATGACTATAAGTACTGCAATGCACAATGTGTGCATAAGCCTTGGACGAATTGGGTTGTAAGGAGGAACTTGAAGACCAAGTAAGTTCTTTCTCTCATTGTTGTTTGTGATTATTAAATGATCTATATGCTACAAGTAAGTTGACATAGATGTTAGCTACTTGCATGAGGGAACAAGGAATGGAGATAGCCATATCACATCCTCTACTAGAAAGAGATGTATGTCAAGTCATCAAGCAAAATTTCATTGGCTAAGAGCTCAAGATGACAACGGAACTTGGTGTCTATGACATGGATGGATTCATTTTGGATCTAGGTCTGAACTTAAATATTATTTCGAAGAAGTCCTGGGAGGTGATGGGTGAACCAATATTAGTCTATTCACCCATAAAACTACGGTTGGAAAACCAATACAAGATCTATCCAATAGGTCGACTGGAGCAAGTGGAAGTGAATATCGAAGGAATAAAAACAAGGGATAACTTCGAGGTCATATAAATTATGGATGAATCCGATCCAGATTCTGCATTACTTGGAAATGATTGGGCCTTTGATAATAATGCGGTGCTAAATTTAAAGAAAAGGAAAATGTCATTTTGGATAGATACCCTACGCATGGTCGTGCCACTAGATCGATAGAAAGGAGATAGATACAATGAGCCAGTAGATGAGGATTCATTAATCTTAGTAATTGAGAATATCTATAAGATCACGGGGTGTAGGGAGAACTACATCAACCCCATCGCATATGGATTGTTAATCTAGATAAGTGTCAAGTATTATGACACAGATTCTAAGGATGTCATGGAAATTTGGGAAAACAAGCTTTATCAAGTGTCAACAAGGAGGTGCATGCATATATCTACAGAGGAGTGCGAGGATGAATTTGGATCATAATGTTATGATGGATTGAAGTCGGTGGATACATTTATTGCATGGATACATCACATTATCTAGAATTATAGGACTCGTGCACTTGATACAATACTCATAGGGATTATTGCACTATGGTGGGATATACATTGGGAACCCTATCACAAATGGGATGATGTCGAGGCATCCATGCTATACATATTTCGACTATAAGTAGACATTCATCAATACACTTGACCTTGTGAAAGGAATTAGATAGATAAGTAGTGAAAATACATGCATAGTTAGTATATAAATGTATGTCACATATTTCCCAAGAAGAACCCTATATCCTCGGTTCCCTAGTTCTACACTAGGAAGGGTAGATGAACCTCGAAACCCCACAAAAAATTGTTCCCTGCACAACTTTTCCCCAATTCCACTAAGCACATTGATGACTCAGACATCACTGCGAAATAAATAGTTATTAAATGGATCATACCAAAACCGATCGAGCCTACTCACATACCTCCTATGCAAATGCTGACCAGTTGCGCCCACATGAGGATACATGGTGACCCAACATGGGTCACTGTGTCCATCTAAGACACCTGTAAAATCCATCCACTGTGTAGAGGAACATGTGCCACACCCTCGACGATTAAATTTGTGCATGTTTATTGTCGTCTAACTCATCATAAATTTGAAAGATCTGGTGGGAACACCATATTTGTGATCATAACATTCGATATGACATATAGTTCTCACACGTCAAATTAATTTAATTATTGGAATGAAGGCTCATTAACACCACTGATAGGATGACGATTTTCTTGATTCTGAGTAAAATTTTAAGTTACTTACATAAATTGGCACAAATCTTAGAATTAATGTTATAATGATTGATCAACCTCCAACATCACAAATTTAATGGTCATAATGGGGCATGGTACCAACCAATTTAATAAAACGATGGGATTGTAGTTCTGCATGTATACTAGACAAGTGTCTTTATGAATTCATTCCATTACACAGAAATCCAAATTTACACTCCATTACCTCTTCTCTCCATGCTATATATGCGCCTTCCCCACCTTCAAAAAAATGCCTTTGCCGATCCAAATATCCTATTATTCCTGTAAGTATCCTACCTCCTTTCCACCATTTCTACTATGGCATAGTCAAGCAAAGATAAGGCTTGGCCAAAGGTTAAGGCCATGAAAAAACAATTGTTTCCTGACCTAGTGTTACCTTGTTGCATCTCACGCGGAGGGCTTCCATTTAATAAGGTCTCGTAGATCAAGTGTGACGATTATAACGTCTGGGACACCCACTAGTTCCCTGATCTTTAGGCCGAAAAGTACATGGAGGTTATTCACTGCGAAGATGTAATTTCCAAAACAGTGATGCAAGAGTGGGAAAGGGCCCTAAATAAATCTAGTATCCTCTCCCTCCTAAAATCTTCGCACTTTGGTCAAGCCCTAACGATTCAGTCTTATGTTCATTTCCTCCTCACCAAATTGCATGGGGGATACATTTGGTTGTACTAGTTATATCTTATCGACTAGGGAATTATAAAAAGGGTCTCTGACCTTCCCACTTCTGGAAAAAATATGAAAAATAGCCTAACGATGAAGGATTCCCCACTCAAAGAATTTTATTCTAAATATGACACACGTAGAGGAAAATATTACATTTTAATACCCAAAATCAACAATTCATAGGTTCGTTTTGCAACCCAGTTACTTGCATGCAAAATTATTTGTGAATTTCAGAAGGACAAATGCCCTATTGGGGTCATTCTCATGGTCGAGAACTGTGTTAAGGGGCATAAAATGGCTTGGGCCCCTTACTTATTCAAAAATTTCATCACTAACTATATGAATTCTCAAGATGAGGAAAAGGAATTTTATTACAGTTGGTTCCTTTTATTATTGGGCATGGCACTATGGAATCCACCCCTATCTTTGAAATCGACATGGATACTTCCCCCTCCTTTCTCACTCTTTGGTTTTTACCACTCCAACATTTCAAATATGTCGAATCCTAGGATGACATTTCTAAAGAATTCAAGCAATGGCACACACAATTTATCAATTCTTCTGTCAAGCGAGTCCGCATCCCGTCCCACATTTTCAACATGTATGAGAATCATCTTCGATTTACAGGTAATTTCCATAATGTGGTGATATTTTCCCATGAAACTTCATGTAGAATGAAATTATTTATTACCTTATTTATTAGAAAGAGGGATATTATAGTGGGAGTTGAACACTATCTGACCAAATACCAACCTCCTTTCTTATAAGTTTAGTCTGAATTTGAAATAAGGACAAATAATTTCCATGAACAACACCATGCTACTCCAATTGGAGATGACAAAGAAAAAGAGCCCAAGAGTACTAAGTCTCCCAAATCCATTGCTCTCTTCTCGAATTCTAGTGGGTTTGATGAAGACACTACAACAAACTAAAAGAAAATTTGGATGTCCTAGACTCTAGCCACTACTCATGTAGATATTGACTCTAGTTATGAATGAGATACCTCCCCTCCACCCCGAACAACCCATGTTGTATAAGAAGTTTATTTTCTTGCATCCAAGTCAAAAAATCGCTCTGGGTTGAGTAAATTTCATCGTTCATCATCCCACAAAAAAAATGGGGAGGGTTCCTCCACCCAAAACTGACAAGTCACAAAACTAATGAAAGATATTTGCATGCAGTTGGCTAGACAACAAGCCTCTCAGATGAAATGATGAGGAATATGCATATTATGGGCCAAAAAATTGCTATACCTTCCCTATTTAAATACCGTTATTCAATGAATACAGCCATCAAGGTTCCAGGAGCTATCCCTCACCAATTTCTTAGTGTTTATGCACTCACGATGATCCCCTTAGTCTCAGCCATAACTGAATTGGATTTTCCATACATTCTGAAAACTGAAATCTAGATCTATATCAATACGATGATCCACAAAATGGGGGAATTCCATCAATCCATTAGCCAAAGGTAGGCCCATCTACGTCACTAATATGAAAAATAACTTTCTATTCATGCCACAATGCGATGCCAACTACAATAGGAAGCCCACATGCATCAATAAGTTGAAGAGGCCTAGGAAAATTTATGATATTTACATCATGTTGAAGTGGTTGTGCATGCAAAAACTTAGGAAAAATATTCAATCATCCTTGCTGACCACAATGAAATGGTCACTACTCTTAATGAAGCCTATTCCAAGGTTTACCAATAGAAACAGTTGCATCCAGAACTTCCAGCTCTGCTAAAATTGAAAATGGTCACCTAGCATGTTTAGGTTCTTCAATCCTAGAATCTCAAACTTTAGGAAAGGATGAAATAGATACCGCAGAAGGAGACTATGCTTCAAAGGTAGGTCACTCAAGATACAACAAGAATCCAAGGATGTTGAAACCATGCTCAATGGTTCATCGCAATGGTCACTCAAAGATTCAACTTATGGGATCATTTACAGAGCCCTCTCGAGATCACTAATATCTATGATAGGGGTCATGTATCATAGGTTGAGGTTGGAAAAAAAAATGTGAAATGGGTTCCTTACCTCCCAGGGACCGCACCATTGTGATTCTCATTGTTGCAGCAAAAAAAAAGGAGATCACTACAACTTGAGCTGAGCAAAAGACTATGAAAGAGATGATCATTTCTATGGATGTTACAAGGAAAATGACTCTATGGCTAGGGGTAAACCACAACATACAGAAATGACTGCAAAAATCAACTCTATTCTAAAGTGTGCTATACAAAAAAATATGCTAGCAAGACAAGAGAAAATTCCTACCTTGTTATATGTTCAATGAAGTCCACCATTGAGCACTTGACCCAAATCAATATACATGCAACTAGTCCTCAACAACCAAGAAAAGTAAGCATATGGTGATAATATATGATGTTATCACATTCAATAGTATAATCCATTAACATACATAACAAATACGCCCATGGAATAATAATTCAAATATTTGCAAGATATCAATTGGACGGGAAAATTGCATTTCTATTAATATATGATCAACAAAAGTGAAAAAGTTACAAACATCTGTGTCGACATGGTTCAGAACCAAGAAACTAAGTTCCTCCTAGCTAGGCCTCCACCACTTCAATCCTCCACCAAAGGAAATCTCATAGAAGAGAGAAAATAAAGTTCTCAATCAATAAGGGAAGAGCTTGGGGGTTGAACACTGTGTTCAAAATTAAAGGAGAAACGGATGCAGTCTCAATGTGAAGTGAATAATTTCTCTAGAGTAAATTTTCTCTCAAAGTTGAATTCTTTCTCTTCTTTTCCATAGCTTGGAATTGGCCCATTTATAGCCTTCAAATGGAATTGAAGGGCTGAGTCAGAACATTTCCAGTATATGGAATGCCAAGGATCATAGATCTCCTGTCATGACATGGACACCCGACACTATTTTTCATTTTTGGGCACAAATCACGATGTACATAGGCTGTAGTGGTGCAACCTACGTATATGCATGTTGTATAATAGGCAAGGTGCGTACGCATGGAAAAAGTGTATTTTTGGCTCTGGGAATTGAAAAAAGGGATGAAAAGTCTGCATAATGAAATGGAAAAAGGCCCTCTGTGCAATATTGCATAGGGTAAGGAAAATCTTGCTATAACAAATGCCCCTAATGTGTGAGGTCAGAGGATTATCTGCGATGGCCAAAATAAATTATAAAATCCCAGAAGTGGAGTGATGGGGAACCAGTTGGAAGAACTAGTTGCTCATTACATTTTTCACTGACTTTGCATACATTGCTACCAATTTGAATTACACTGCAGATCGATGTGAAAAAATATACCAAACAACTATCTGTGGCCATGAATAGGAAAATAAAAATTTGATTACATGCCAAAGGCTGTCATAGTCTCAAACAAGGCCCAATAGAACCAGTCTCAAAATAAATCTGAATATATCTGTATACAATGGAGTACAATATGATCTCCCAAGATCATTGAAGTCATATAGGTACTGGTCCAATGAAGAAGAAGAAACAACTCAGGAAATTTGTGTCCACATAGTGATGTCTTCAAGTCTTCTACACAATCCGCCAAAGGTGCAAGTCTACTTCATGTGAATAAAGGAGTTGAGTTCAAACACAATGAGACATCATTTGATTACCGATCATTGAGGTATACTGTTGAAAAATGTGAGACAACCTATCAATAATGAAAGTAGGTATCAAGGCACCGAGTACATTCTTACAAGTGTGAATAAAGGATTCGGGGTCGAACACTTGAAGAATCAATTGATCAAGAGACATTGATGTATTCCCAATTGTCGATGGTGAGGGAACCTGCTACTAATGACTGCACACCCCAAGGTACTTATAAGAATATAGATCTTGTTTCTAGAATCGATGAGCTGAAGTCGATTGAAGGAGACCCGCTTAAAGGAGAGCATTAAGACATCTCTCATAATTCAGCACAAGGTACAAAGCAGGAGAATTATGATTTGGAGGAAATCAGACGAAGAACATGTTCATGAACCAATGACCCTGTGCATATTTCACGTGTGCCAAGTGAAAGAGGTACACTAAAAAGACCCTCTGAATAGCAACCAATGATAAAAACTGGTGACAAAGGAAAGGAAACTATCAATAAGGATAATGGCATCCAAGACACTACATGAATCCCAATGTGTGAATAGATGTCTTTTTGTCGAACACAAGGGAAACCACCCAATCAATGAACAATGATGAAATGTTGACTACTGGGTTCAAGGTTACCTACCAATGATGAAAGTAGGACCAAGGTACATGATAGGACTATAGTATCATGTGATTCTGAGACAAAGTGAGGGTATGGATGACATGCAAAGTCAAGAGTTATGAGGAATGACTGACACAGGTTGATAGAATTCCTTTGAACAAGAGCATGAGACATATGGAAGACTCTGATAGAATAGACTTGATGATGAAACCATGAGATGCAGGAGGCATCTACAAAATTATCCCTAGGGACTGGAAGAGTAACTAGTCAGTAGAGAAAACTATCTGTAATGAGATCATCTTCCTAAGGCCATGATAAACCCAAAATTATGATGACAAATGGACTCAATAACTTTATTCTCTGTTCCAAGGAGACATGACCATAAACATGAGTTTCCATACCTATAGGCCTCATAATCCAATTATGCATTTCCATATAACTAAATAAATTTGTGCGGATGGAGGTTGTATTGGAGGTCTTTTTTGCCAGTGCTTTTATTGGTAACAAATGCACATGCACATTTTAATTAACATGCACCAGTGTGATCTTATGAAACACACATTGGTGTGCTTTTAAGTAACATGCAAAAGTGCATTTTAATTAACATTCACCAGTGTGATCTTACGAAACACACATTGGTGTGTTTTTAAGTAACATGCACTAGTGCACACACACAATCACAAAGCATCGATACTCTTAAAAATATTACACATTGATACCATATTTATTTTATATGAAACATCGATGCTTTATTGTTATTGTATGCCCTGGAGCATGTTTTTTTTTATGCAAAAACGATGCTCATATAAATATTATGCTCGGGTGCTCTTATAGATGGTCTCACTTGTGCTTGTATTATCACATGCAAGGAAGGATTGTGAAATTTCCATAAATTGAGGTGAGATGTCGACGCCATTTTTTGTTACTAAGCACATATGTGTATATGATAATTAAAGAATCGGTGCATATATCATATACGAAAGCATCAATGTGTATATAATACACAAAAGAAACAGTGTGTATGAGTAACATTCCCAGCCACCCACAGGTCAGGGTATGCTACCTTCAAGCCCGCCCTTGGACTTCTTTCTATTATCGATACTTTTTTAAAATTTCAGGATGCATAAAATAAAATACTTTAATGACATGCACAACAATATCCAACAAGCATGCATAATCTAATATTTATTTAAACGATAATTAAAATACACAGCGGAATACATTCATAAAAAGATAATAATATCACAACAGAGAGCACTTATCTTTATAAAAAGACAACACCAGCTGGCTGCAGACCAAGGATGTTCCACCCAACCATAGACACCACTACTCCAAATATCAATAGCAGTGTCACCCCCGAGCCACGTTTATGAATCCATAAGGACGGTTCCAGAGTGTACTTGGGTTCCCAAACCAGTCATCTCTCAATCTCTCACAGGTTTCCAACAGCCACAACAATCCAAGTACCCATCTCTCTTCTACCTAGCCTGTACCACCCAAGAGAATGGACCTCCACCCTTCTCTATCACGCAGTCCCTCAGGCATTCCTTCTCCATTTTCCAGGGCCTCCAACATAGCTAGTCCAGAATATCAATGTTGGAACTCTCAGGACTCGCAGTTTGAGAAAAACAGGGCACGTGCCAATGCATCTCAGACATGCAGGCCCCAGGTCATGGCTGGATTGCACCAACGAGAATTACAGCCAATTATCCCATGGCTAACTCTCAGCAGTTCAGTTCCCTTTTCCAAGATAGGACGCAGGTGAGGATGGATCCATGAATGGGTGAGTGAGTGCATGAAAGTGTGTGAGGGAAATGAATGAACATATAGGAAAATCAATGAACAAGACATCAGTCGAACCCTCCCATCAGACCAAAGGCAGGTTTAAGTAACTTCATGGGGAATCAAGAACCTCCTGGTCTTCCCCAGAAGCTCACATAACTGATCCCCTCCCTTAGGAAAAAAGGGTAATTAACATAGGAATAAACACTTATCCCCTCAAGCCCCCTCTCTTGTGGAATCATAGCCCCCTATAAATCTAGTCATTGTCCGTCTAGTAGCCAACAATGTGTTTATTATTAATAATGATCAAAACATTACATTTCTTGGGCATACTGGCCCTTTAATAATTGTTTGGGCACTCAGGCCTCTCAACATTGTAACATTACATTATTTAAAATGGGAGTTTGAAACCCGGGTTGTTACATCCCCCCCCCCCTATCTT
>SNQJ01S0059040.1:11398-26562 GCA_010110895.2 Picea sitchensis
TCTTGGTACTATCCTCAGTGCATATACAAATTAGAGATCAAAATATCAAATTTATTCAAAAATCAGTGGGTACTCTGCCCGCATGGAATATTCATGCTCCCAGGTAGCATCTTTAGGACCGTAGTAGGTCCACTGAACTTTTATTATCTCTATAACTTGATTCTGGAGCATTTTGACTTTTTTGTCCCATACCTGCACTGGATGAACCTGAAAATATCCCTCCATCTCTACCTGAATCAGATGCCAATCAATAACATGGTTAGGGTCATGTACATATTTATTTAGTAAAGATACATTAAATACATTATGCACATTCATGGAAGAAGGCAATGCAAGCATGTATGCAACTGACCCTATTCTGTCCAATATTTCAAATGGACCACAGAATCTGACTACCATATTTGTACAACTACCCAATTTCAATGAGATTTTCTTGGGCTTCACTTTCAAAATTACATGCTCCCCTACTTTAAATTCTTTAGATGTCATGTTCTTGTCTGCATAAACTTTCTGTCTATCCTAAGCTGCCTTTAAATTCTACTTGATCTTAACCACCTGGTCTTCCATTTCCCTGAGCAACTCTGGCCCAAGTACAACTCTATCTATTGGGTTGTTCCATCTTACTGGAGTATCACATTTCCTAACATAAAAGACTTCAAATGGGCTCATTCTCAATGAAGCTTTATACCCATTATTATATAAAAAATCAACCAAGTGTAAGTAATCTTCCCACTTAGATGGCTTATCCATCACATACATTCTCAGCATACCTTCAATTATTCGATTGACTCTCTTTGTTTTCCCATCTATCTAGGGATGATATGTTGTGCTAAAGTTTAGATTTGTGGAAAATCCTTTAAACAATCCCCTCTAGAAATTCGAGGTAAACTTCATATCCATGTCCGAGACAATTGTCCTAGGTATCCCATGCAACCTAGGAATTTCCTTCATGAAAATTTCTAGAATATTAGCTGTTGTATGTGTTGTCTTCATAGGCACAAAATGAGAAGAATTTGTTAATTTTTCAACCACCACCATGATTGAATCATGTTGTGTATTCGTTTTAGGTAATCATGTGATGAAATCCATGGTTAAACTTCCCATTTCTTCTCTAGGATTGGTAATGGCTACAGAAAACCTGTTGGGTGCCTATGCTCAACCTTCATCTTCTGACATTTCATAGATCGATCGATGTAATCAACAACATCCTTCTTCATTCTCGGCCAAAAGAATTGGCTTCTTACTGCTGCAATTGTTTTCTATTAACCGGGATGTCCAGCATAAAGGACATCATGCATTTCCTTCAGTACCAAATTCCTCAGTTCTCCAGAACTAGGAACATAGATTCTATTTTTATGCATGAGTAATCTGTCTTCCTTTATCTCATACTCCTTTATTTTCTGTTGTACATTTCCTTGTTGTAAGTTTTCCTTTACCTATAGTTAATGCTGGTCTATAATAAGACCATCTAAAATTCTTCTCTTCAAGTCTGACCGATGCATACTGACAGTAGTAGCATGCATGGTATGCACTCTTCTACTAAGTGCATCAACAACTTTATTCTCCTTACCCTTGATATGCTTGATATCGAATTCATATTCACTTAAAAATTCTAGCCATATTGTTTGTATGGCATTCAATGTTGGTTGTTCAAAAAGATACTTCAGGCCAATGTGGTTTGTCCTTAAATCAAATTTCTTCCCCATGAGATAATGCCTCCACATCCTCAAGGCATGAACAATGGCAACAAGTTCCAAGTCATGTGTGGCATAGTTCCTCTCATGTTCCTTAATATTTCATTACTCATATCCAATGGCATGTCCATTTTGCATGAGGAAACCCCCAAGTCCTTCCTTACACGCGTCTGTACATAACACAAAACTTTCATTTGGGTCAACAATATTTAACACAGGTGCACTAGTAAGTAATTCCTTCAACATATTAAAATTCTTTTCACACTTGAGTGTCTATTCAAATTTAGTTCCTTTCTTTTGCAACAAAGTACTGGGATGAGAAATCTTAGAGAACCATACTATGAACCTTTTGTAGCAGACAACTAATCCCATAAAAGATCTGACGTCTGACACATTTCTAGTTGTTGTCCATCCTCTAATGTCTTTGATCTTCTCTGGATCTACTGCTATGCCCTTCTCTGAAATAACGTGTCCTAAGTAGTGGATCTGCTTTTGATAAAAAGAACACTTACTCAACTTGGAATGCAACTGATGATCTCTTAGTACTTGCAATACCAGTCTTAAGTGATGTTCATGCTCCACTTTAGACTTAGAATAGATAAGTATGTCATCCAAGAATACTATGAAAAACTTGTCCAACTAATTTTTGAATATGTCGTTCATTAAGCACATGAAGACAACTGGTGCATTGGTCAGTCCAAATGGCACCACTACAAATTCATAATGCCCATACCTGGTCCTAAAGGTTGTCTTATGGATGTCTTCTTGCTTGATTCTTACTTGATGGTATCCTGCCCTCAGGTCAATTTTTTAAAATATCTTTTCTCCTCTTAGCTAATCAAAGAGGTCATCAATTCGGGGTAGAGGATACTTGTTCTTTATAGTTTACTTGTTCATGTGTCAAAAGTCAATACACAGCCTCAAGGTTCCATCCTTATTTTTGACAAAAGGTACTGGTGCTCCCCAAGGTGAAACACTTGGACGTATGTACCCTTTCTTCAACAATTCATCCTACTGCATTTGTAATTATTTTAACTCTGGTGTGCTCATTTTGTAAGGTGTTTTTGATACCTGGGCAGCTCCTCGCACTAAATCAATTGAGAAATCTATCTCCCTTCTTGGTGGAAATTCGGGTATTTCTTGGAATACATCTTCAAATTCCTATAGTACCGAGAAATATTCAAGGCTTGGCTTGTATTATCTGGCTCTTTCACATGAGTTGCATACAATTGACATCCTTTCCTAAAACATATTTTTAGCTATAAGGATGAAATCTCACTTATAGATATGGGTCTTAGAACTCCTTTCATAGTGCTTTGTTTTCCATTTCCATCAAGACATGTAAATGTCTTTTTATGACAATATAGGACAACATGATGCTTGTCCAACCAATCCATTCCAATCAGAATATCATAAGACCCCAATGGTATGATATTTAGATCAATACTAGTATTCATGCCATTAAGACTTATGGAACAAATTCTGACCATGTCATGGATTCTTCTTTTGGTTCCAGTGGCTAACTAAACCAAACTTGCTTTTCCAAGTTTACTTTTCTCCAAATGTAATCTATCTGCTATATTAGGATCAATGTAACAATGAATTCCTCCTGAATCAATCAAAATAGCAACATGTTGATTTATGATCTTACCTTCCACCTCGATCATATTGGACTGGTACTCTTCTTGTCAATCATTTAAAGCTACATAGATTCTTTCCATATCTTTGACTGTTGTAGCTTCTTGGATGTTGTGAACAGTATTCACTCTGTTCTTTCTATTTGGGAAATCCTTGTACAGGTGATCTTCCTTGCATCCTCAGCATTGGATTGGTGGTCTTCACCTTTTTCCCAAGGAATATTCCTTCTTGAAATATCCATTAGCATACTAATCTTAATGATTTCTATTAGGCTCATTCCTATTGAAGGAAGGTTTGAATCCTTTCCTCCCCCGATTAGACTTCACATTTTTCTTGTCCTTCCAATATTTTTGTAGAGATTCTCTTCCCTGGCCTTGCTCATACAGGTATTTAGCCTTCCTGATGGCCTCCGTCAAGGTCTTGGGTTCATCATACTTGATATTTTCCTTATAAAATGTTGGCAGTCCACTTAGAAATCTCTGTATTTTCACTTTCGCATTACCAATGAACCTGACATACTTTAACAATCCCAAGAACTTCTTCTTTTATTCTACCATAATCATGCTTCCCAACCTGAGTTCAAAGAACTCTTGCATTTTCTTGTCATAGAAATGATCTGAGAGGTACTCCTTCTGGAAGTACTTCTTGAACTTCTTCCAAGTGATCCTACTTTCATTAACATGTTCCACTTTGTTTAGTTGATCCCACCACATTGCAGCTTTCCCGTGTAAATGGTAGGTGGCAATCCTGGCTTCCAGGTTGGACGAATAGTTATGCAACTGAAAATATCTCCTAATCCCAAGAAACCATGCTTCGACATCATCTTACCTTTCTCTTTCACCCTCAAAGGAAGGTGGCGTGATCTTCCTCAACTCTCCTTGTAAACTATCTACCTCTTGTTTCCTTCTTTGGTGTCTGATAGGAGACACCTTTGGACTACTTATAGGATCATACGATTCATAAAAATTTCTTTTTGAGTAAGGAGGTGAGTGGTGTCCATGAGCACTGCTAGCACTTTTGGAATAGCTATCTCTTCCACTATCATCCCTCCTTTCATGGAACCTGCCTTCTTCCTCCTATCTTGAGTTTGATCCCTTATTCATTTGTCTTTGCAACTGATTTAAGCTCTGCAACACTCGAGCATTTATCTAACTTTTCTCTCTCATCAGTATCTCGTTGTCTTCTTTGTATCTCTGCACTTCCATCTTCAGGATTCTTACCATTTCTATTAACATTTCCTTCTCTCCTTTTCCCTTGTTTCCATTGGAATCTGTCTCTGCATTACCAACTCTGGTATTCTAGCCTTCGACCTCATTATCATGACTGGAGGCTCCCTCGCCTTCTTCCCTTTCCTCAATATGCATCCTGATTTGAGGTGTTTAAACCTCTTAATTCTTCAAAATGTACAAGTGGCCATTTTAGAATTATACATACGATAAACAAAATTGCCAAAACATGCTACAAGTCTCTTTATTATTTTTTGTTCATGGGGATCATATCCCCATTATCCAAAAATGACAATGTCTTGTTATCCTTTGTTGACACAGAATTTCATCCCGCGTAGGACCTTCCTTCAAACCACCTTCTCAGGTGACCATGACTAGAAACCATGGCTAAATCCTTCCTTATCACTTTTCTGTCTCGAAGACCACCAATTCGTCCCTTATCCCTCCTTCCCTCAGCTCTCAATATGCATATGACCATGGCCATGACTCTTTGTTTAGATTAAAAAGTGCTTGTCTAGACCTTCGGGACTTCATAAATTTCAGCCAAGACCGGATCAATGGTCCTCGTCCTCTTTCATGATCAACGATTGAGATCCACTTCGGGAATCCATGCTTTAGGAGTCTCAACTTTCCTCGCTTGCCTCCTCCCAGAACGCTTTTACATGGAGTTCATGATCTGTCGATGGGTGTCCTCCCGCAGATAAGTGGCTGTGATTCACTTTGGCTCTTCGGGCTTCGAAAGTTTCAAACATTTCCTCCTACACTTTCTCCCAGAGTGCTTTCAACCCAAGTTGACGATCCTTCGACATGTGTCTTATGGAAATCAACAGTCGATATGTACTCCAACCTTCATGAGTTTTCGACCCAACGCAACCTGTCACATCTTTCCCCACTAGAGTGCCCAGTCTCCGAACTGCACAATCTGTCACCATGTGGAAAAATACTGGAAGTAGACACTTGGACCAATTAGGCGGGTGACACATCTCACGTTCTAACTGACATTTCAATACTTCATATGCTCAAAAATTACTGACATGTGGCACACATCCCATGTGTCCACGTCATCCTAGGTGACGTCTGCAAGCCATGTCACTTCGGTAATTCTAGGATCCACATCACCTCTAGGTGACATCATCGCACCCCATCACTTCGACTCTTCATGCTTCGGGACTTCGAGAGTTTCCATACTAGCACACTTCCAATTCTCCCAAACTCTGAATTCTTGAACTGGCCAATCTGTCTCCATGTGTCCTCCTGGATAAAAAAACTAAGATTCACTTCAGGTCTTCACCCAGAGTCCACAGATTTTCACCACGTGTCCTCCTTAATCTGACGATTAAGGCTCACTTCGGGTCTTCAAACTTTGGAAATCTCAAATTTCAAAACTTATCTGGCCCCACTAGCTTTTATTCGAATCCATGGATATGGTGATGCATGGATCTCGACAGATCAATGGTTGAGATCCTTTCGATTCTTCGGGTTTTGGAAATCTCAAAATTCAAACGTCCTCGAAGTACACAAGATTCTACCATGTGTCCCCTTGAATTGAACAGTTGAGGCTTATTTCGAGCCTTCACCTGAAATCCACAGATTTATTCCATGTCTCTTCTAGATTAGATGGCCCAGATTTGCCTTGGACGATCCAACACTTGAGATTTACTTCGACTCTTTGGCTCTTCGGGCTTTGGGAGGTTCAAATCTCAATTGAAAACCTCTAGAACAGATTTCTCTGGAGTTATTGATCTGCTGACATGTACCTCTTGGTGATCGAAGGTCAGGATCTACTTCGGCTATTTCACCTCCTCTCATCCACAACTTCTGGAGTTGTGGATCTCACACCACCTGTCTCTCCTTGATGATGGACGACCCCAAACTACTTCGGCTATATGGATTTTCGATGTTTGAGCACTAGCAAGTCACATCACCATATGCCCTTCAATTTGAGTGGGCACACGTCGATGGTTTGGAGTAACTCACTTTTCACCCCGCAATTCTTCTAATGCTGACATGTAACCCCTTGGTGAAACCATGGTTTGGATTGTGGGACCACCTTGGGAAATTATCTCCTGTGCAACTTGGTTCCCCGCAATGCCTCTTGTCTGTTGATCTCACTCTCTAATGGGATGTGACAGTTGTGACCTTATCCCTTGCTTCCTTTTCATCAAACAAACCTTGTTCACCTATCCTCTGATCCAACGATCCCAGATCTCTCATGATCCTATAGTGGCAATCGATCCCAAATTCGAAGAGGGATGGTCACGATCCTTCGAAGCGCTTACGAAGGGTCTGTGACGTTCTATCTCCTGCATAGATTTTGCAACGCCTTTCCTCCTCAACTTTTCAACTTTACGATCATAATTTGATCTCGACCCTGAGACTCTGACCAATAGACCCAACCCATACCAGCACGGTGTTTCAACCAAAAGCTCTGATACCAATCTGTAACATCCCCAACCACCCACAGGTCGGGGTATGCTACCTTCAAGCCCGCCCTTGGATTTCTTTCTCTTATTGATACCTTTTTAAAATTCCAGGATGCATAAAATAAAATACTTTAACGACATGCACAACAATATCCAGCAAGCATGCATAATCTAATATTTAGTTAAACGATAATTAAAATACACAACATAATACATTCATACATAGATAATAATATCACAACAGAGAGCACTTATCTTTATAAAAAGGAGACACCAACTGGCTGTAGACCAAGGATGTTCCACCCAACCATAGGCACCAATGCTCCAAATATCAATAGCAGTGTCACCCTCGAGCTAGGGCTATGAATCCATAAGGATGGTTCCAGAGTGTACTTGGGTTCCCAAACCAGTTAGCTCTCAAGATGTCACACATTTTCAGCGTGCACAACAATCCAAGTACCCATCTCTCTCCTACCCAACCTGTACCACCCAAGAGAATGGTCGTCCACCCTTCTCTACCACGCAGTCCCTCAGGCAGTCCTTCTCCTTTTTCCAAGGCCTCCAGCACAACTGGTACAAAATCTCAATGCTGGAACTCGCAGGACTCATAGTTGTGAGAAAAACAAGGCACAAGCCAACGCATCTCAGACATGCAGGCCCCAGGTCATGGCTAGAATGCACTAGCAACTATTACAACCAACTATCCCATGGATAACTCTTAGCAGTTCAATTCCCTTTTCCAAGACAGGACGCAGGTGAGGATGGATCAATGAATGGGTGAGTGAGTGCATAAAAGTGTGTGAGGGAAATGAATGAACATACAGGAAAATCAACGAACAAGACATCAGTCGAACCCCCCCATCAAACCATATGTAGGTTTAAGTAACTTCATGGGGAATCAATAACCTCCTGGCCTTCCCCAAGAAGCTCACGTAACCGATCCCATCCCTTAGGAAAAAAGGGTAATTAACATAGGAATAAACACTTATCCCCTCAATCCCCCTCTCTTGTGGAATCATAGCCCCCTATAACTCTAGTCCTTGTCCATATAGCAACCAACGATGTGTTTATTATTACTAATGATCAAAACATTACATTTCTTGGGCATACTAGCCCTTTAATAATTGTTTGGGCACTCAGGCCTCTCAGCATTGAACAATATGTTATTTAAAATGGGGGTTCGAAACCTGGAGTGTTTCAGTATATGTTATATAACGAATCGGTGTGTGTGTTATATATAAAGCATCAGTGCATGTATTATTTATAAAGCAATGATGTGCATATTATATATCAAGAACCAATGAGATTAGTCATATGTTATGTCACTTAAAATAATAAATATATTCGATCATACATTTTGTCTCTTAAACTAATGATGTTTTTTCACAATTGTTACCATCAATGTTGTATTTAATTAATGGGCACCAATGCATATTGATAAAAATGTGTCATTGTCTATTTTATGGCACACATCGTTTAGTGAGTTCAAAAGAATACAATGTACTGATATGTAAATATTTTAATTAATTATTTTTTCACAAATTTTCGATGATGGTATGATCAGTAAGGATTGTTTAGAACTCCATATATCTAAAGAAGACTATTTTGAGAAGAGATTAGAGCATTTATATGATGAAGGTGTGGTTAGAATCATTCAATGAGAGAAAACTCTAACCAATGTGCAATAGATTTCAACTATGCAAGATAAGCATATTGTGTGCCAATGATGTAAGGTCACTATTAAGAACCATTATTCTTTGTCAAGGAGAACACCTTGTAGCATAGGTTTTTAGTGTTACAAGATTTGGAAAAATTTCAAAAAAAACTCTGCTACAACCTTCGTTATTCTAAGAAAAGGTTTTAACGGTTGTTCCATATAATTGAAAAAATTAGGGTGGGTGGAGGTTTTAGTGGAGTTTTTTTTGTTGGTGAGTTTTTTGGTAAAAAAAGCACTAGTGCATTTTCATTAACACACACTAGTGTGTTCTTATGAAACACACATTGGTGTGTTTTTAAGTAACATGCACCTGGTCACACACAATCACAAAGTAGTAATGGTCTTAAAAATATTATGCATTTATACCATATTTTATGTTATATGAAACACCAATGATTTGTTGTTACTGTATTCCTAAGTGTATATTGTTTTTTATGCAACAATGGTGCTCGTATAAATATTATTCTTTGGTGCTCTTATAAATGGTCTCACTTGTGCATTTATTACCACGTGCATGGAAGGATAGTGAAATTTCCATAAATTGAGGTGCATTTTCAGCACCATTTTTTTGTTAATAAGAACATGTGGTATATGATAATTAAAACACTGAAGCGTATATCATATATGAAAGAATTGATGTGTATATCATACACAAAAGCACCAGTTCAAACATGTTATATAGCAAACTGGTGTGTATGTTATATATAAAGCATCGGTGCATGTATTCTCTATAAATCATTGGTGTGTATATTATATATAAAGCAACGATGAGATTAGTCATGCATCATGTCGCTTAAAATAATAAATATAATCAATCATATGTTTTATTGCTTAAACTAACTGTGTTTTTTCACAATTGTTAGCATCGATGCTTCTATTTAATTAACAGACGCCTATGTGTATTGATACAAATGCACCATCGTACATTTTATGGCATGCATAATTTAGTGAGTTTAAAAGAATACATTGCACCGATATGTAAATATTTTAATTAATTGTTTTTTTTACAAATTTTCTATTAGTTATCTCAAAATCAAATATTTTTTATTTAATAATTTTTTTTTGTTATTGTGTTTTGATATAATGATTGCATTAAAGGAAACAAATCTTATTGCAAAAGGGGGAAATAATATCACAAGGTGATACGTGACTCGTGAGATGAGTGAGTCATTTTTATGTGAGAGAATAGGAATGCCAAGAAAAGAGTTGCAATCCATAAAACCACTTATGTTTGAAAGTATTTAGAGTAATAAATCCACTTATAAATCGGAGTTCACGATGGAAGCAATATTAGCTGCAAGGAATTCAATGGAATAATTAATTAAGGTTTATTCATTTTAAAGGTACCAATGGAGAAATAAGTAGTGGGTGGTTATTAGATTGCAGTGCTAATATTAAACTAAAGCAGTGGTTGTACAACATCGGAAATACTGAAATCTTTTGGTAGAATTAAGTTGGGACATGACTACCTAAGTGAAGGAAACTTCCAATAGGACATATTTTTTGGAATTGAAAAGAGGGAAAGTGGGACTTGGTTGGAAGGTGATCATCAAGAAGAAACATGGAATGGATGATTATAATGAGGGCACACATGAAAGACATAATCTAAAGGAATTCAAGGACAACCATCTACAACACAAAATAAATAAATAAATCAAGATGAAATAAATATGCATTGGAGAGCATGCTAGAATTAATGCATAATGCATATAGGAAAGATAGAATGCACGTTCACTAGTAGGCATGTTGAAAATGAATTCTTAGTGTATATATAGACATGAATTAGTGCATGTGAGAATGCTTGGACCATGCATATGGAATGCTTGTAGACTATAGGAAGTCTGATGATATATATTTGAAATAATGATGCTATGATATTTGAATGTGACTAATGATGGATTGTATATCCAAGGAAAAAAATTATAGCATGGCTGAAAGTGATTATGTTCTTATTGCATATGACAACCATCAATGTGAAGACAAATAGAGGATGATAAAATGTTGATAAAAGGTTGGTGGAAGGATCGTATGAGCTTATACGAAATAACAACTAATTAGGTAGTATCAAGTAATTGATAATAGCCATGAAGGTATGTATTTGGTTGATTATGATGCATAAGTGCTTAAGGGAATTGAGGTAAGAATTCCTTAGTCAAAATTCAATATTTGAATTGATATGTATCACAAGCATAAAATTCCACTATATATAGTAAAGGAAAAGGGCCTTGAATGCATATAAATTTTATTCAATGTTACAATGAAATCATGTGAAATTTAAAGGCATGAATGTTATAATGGTTATGAGATCATAATCAAGCCAGTTAGGACATATACTCCTACTATAGAAATGGATGCTAATAGATTTGTTTATGTGTGAGGCCATGATGTGGTTGGATATGAAAGGGATATAGTTTTTTACAAGTTCATAATGGTCTTCCCCTTTATAACTGATGTTTGGAATGGAACTTGTTTCTCAACATGGGTAGTAGATGAAGGTATCTAACTGAGAGCTAAATAATTATATTCATGATGTTGTGTATGGGTAGTAAATGAAGGTATCTAAATGATCGAGGAATTAAATGGGGAAAGTTTGGATGATGTGTTGAGGTGTTCATTAAATCTTCCAACTCAACATAGCAGAATACATGACATAGATATGTGGTATCCTGGAGTCAATGCAAGGATGCATTGTGTATATGTGGCCATGAGTATTGGCACATTAATTTATTGGTAATATTTTATTGCATTATAGCTTGGTGTGATAGATGATACATAAATGATACATACACAAGGAACGATAGTTTCATTCCATTTAATATGAATAGTAGTTGGAAGTGATTGAATTGTTGGTAAGACACAAAATTCTTAGATCATTTCATGAGTTGTTGAAAATGTTGCAATAATATATAATGTGCATAAATACTGACAATTTGTTTGGTTGAATGAAAGTTGAGAAAGACTGCAGGTAGAGTGGTATTAGATATGAAAATGGTCTAAACCCATAAGGAATAATGATACCTAAATATGCAAGATACAAACATTATGAGAATGAATCTCATACTTGGGAAATTTGATTTCCTATATAAAATAGATTTGAAGAAATAAGTGAAAATGCTATGATGATATCTCATGATTATGTTGTGTGTGTGATACAACTAACATGATGGTTATGAAGATGGAAATATCAGGAAGAAGGCTATTATTATGACATTGGAACCCTATGGTTTCCATAGGTTACAAACTGCTAGCAAATGTATGGTAGTAAGTTAGCACTCTCCTTGCAAATGAAAACCTTGTAAAATGATGGATCGCTTGAGGGATTATGTAGTAGTGAAGGGGATTCCTAAGCCTGAGGGTGAGTACAAGAAAGAAGAGGAAACTTAAGAGTTCATATGGCATAGTGAATAGAATCATGAGGGTGTGTCGAAAAAAGGATAGTGACATGAATTCTTTCCCATGACAACTTTTTGAAGCTCATGATAGCCATACATATAAGTGTTTCTTATGGTTACAAACTTACTCTTGCATAAACATTGCATTGTGGAGTTGAGTACTCCCATGGAAAAGATAAATGTTATATGATAATGGATATAACTTGTATGTTTCCATGATGGTTGTAAGAACAACTAAATAATGAAGGCATGAACTGAATTCTTGGAAAGAAGAGCACTAGAAGGAAACAAAACTCAAGAACAAAGGCATGAAATGAGTAAATTCCAATGGACTTTTTCCAACTAAGAAGAAGCAAAGTGGAGTTTAATTATGCAATGTAGGAAGCACATTTACAATTATTTGAAAGTTTGGAGATTCCATTATCATAGTTGGAGTTCCTAGAGCCACACCTCTGAGATTTCCTATTTGACATTGTGTTGGAACCCTAGAGGGAAGTGGTACATCCTGAAGGGATGCAGTGTAGAGAAGGGGGTACACTTGGGTTTTGAAGTTTGAGGAGAATGAGAGCCTGTTGGTTGGAATTGTTGTGGGAATTGGCAAATTGCGAAAGTGGTTGCAGCTAGCATTCCTGAACCCACATCTCTAAGACTTCCTAGTCAAACTATGTTGGGGTCCTTGAGGGAAGTGATATAACCTAGGGGATTACATAACAGAGAAGGGGGTACATTTCCTTGGGTTGTGTAGACTAAGTGAAATGAGAGATTATTGGCTGGAATTATTGAAAGAATTATAAATTGGGAAATCATTAGGTATGATTTGGGTTCGAAGTGCCTATGTGTACATGTTTTTGGGACGTTGGAGTGTCTATATGAATATGTTAGGTTGGAATGTATGTGTGAAATTGGGCTAGAGAGAATATATGTTGATTAAAGGATAACGAACCTAGTATTGTGATATGTATGTACACTTGTATGGTTTTTTGCACTGAGGACAATGCAAAAATAAGGGGGAGGGGATGTAAAATCCCTAGTTTTAGTCCCCACAAATTCTAATGTAATTGTATAAATGTGATTTAGGCTAGTGATACAATATGTTTGGGGTGCATATCACATATTGATTAATATGGCTGATGGTCGAACTATGTATTATGTACATTGAAATAATTAATAAAAATAATAATTATTGGCTATGATACTAGAGGTATGGTAACGATGGAGGCTATGACTCCACAAAAGAGGGGGCTAAAGGGGGATCCATGGAGAAACCCATGTCATTTTTCCTAATTTAATGTGTCATTGCCATCTAATCCACCTTTGAATTATTAGACACTCAATCATTGAATGCATGTAAGAGGTTGGGTGAGGAAGTCACCTCACCTAGTTATTGAAAACATGGGACTAAGTACAATGAACCTTGGTAAATGTGAGAAAGGAAATTCAAATGTGAAAAGGGAAAAGATTTTACTTGTTGATTTTGGGAGAACAAGAGGGTAGTTGGGTGCTAATAAGAGCACCAACCATATTGGGCTTGAGGAAACCCATTATTGGGTTGTGTTTATGTTGAAATTGTGGTTGGTGTTCCTATAAAAATAGGATGTGTTCATGTGGTTCATTTTCATTTTGAGGAAATGGATCAAGAGCCTTGAGAAGGTTATTGTGAGAACTCTTAGAAAAATTGAGATTTCTTGGAGTTCCTAGTTGTGATATTCTTATCCAACTGAATGTTATAGAGACCTAGAGGGAAGTGGGAAGGCCCAAGGGACTGCATGGTAGAAAAGGGGGATACCATTCGTCGGGTTGTGCAAGTTAAGGGGAAGAGAGATGGTGGCTTGGCACTGTTATTGGAGTAGAACCTGGGTTTTTGGGTTGTTGAATGTGAAGAGTGGACAACCAAGAGGGCCATATCTCCTTCTTCCCTTATAGCCTTATCTCCAGGGTGACTCGCTATTGAGAATTTGAAGAACAAACCTATGGTTGGGAGGAACTTCCTTCGTACACAACCAATTGGTTATTTTATAAATAGATAAGTTTTATGTTATATTTATTATGTTAATTCCACTATGTAATGTTTTATAGGAAATTTGTTGTTTTTTATTGAATGGTTGCATTCATTTTTTTAAATATGTTGTTAGTTGCATGAGAAAAATTATGGGCATGCTACCCCTTGGTTTATTTAATATGCATGGGGCATTTTTAATTCCATTTTTAGCAGGATGGGTATGTTACATGAAATCACATAAGACATTTTGTTTTTAGAAACATGACTAAGCTAGATGGATTTATATTCACTTGACACATGGCACATTATTTCCACTTCAAAGAAACCCTTTCACTTATCGTACATTGCATAGTAGCTAGTCCTTTTATTTACTTTCTAGTTAAGGTTTTTATATAGTTTCTCTCCTTTATCACCTTTATGCATGTAAAATTACTTATATTCTATTAATAATTAATCATGCTCATGCTCCTGCCTTATATGGAATATAGGGAAATAAAGAAACAAAAATAAGATGCATGGAAATACTTGTATTTTTCATATTTCATAACAAATTAAGTTATAATCAAAACAAAAAGAAACAAAAAAAAATTGCAATCCATGTTGCCATTCTAAATAGTTAATGTATTGAATACGACTCACCTAGATTTCAAATACTTCAATCCATTCTTGTCCTCGGTGTTGGAAATCTAACTATGTTTATTTCGTTCATTTACTTTATATTTTAGGTATAGTTTGGCATGCACAAGTCATATATATTACATATTGAGACATCTATCATGCCTCACCTTACAATTCTTGATACCATGATCCAAAAAAGATCTGGAGAAGGCTAAGAACAACTCAGAACGCATAGAAGCAACCTAGAATTCTTAGACTGGATTCAACAGACAATAAAAGGGAAAAAATTCAAAGTTCCCAAAACTCGGTTAAAATGGCTTGATCACGAAGAGAGCATCACAATATTTCTAACTGTGCAAACAACTCGTCAAACGGAGTTACGGATCAAAATATATAAGCGGTCAAAGTTTTGGTCAACCTAGCCCAGTCAGCAGGGATGAGTCAGCATCTGTAATGT
>SNQJ01S0059040.1:40490-53323 GCA_010110895.2 Picea sitchensis
ATGGAAAAAGGATGATCGAGACGAAGCTCACTGGTAAGAAGGCTAGGAAGCTAAGTAAGAAGAGAGCCAAGATTGAAAAGTTACAAAATATTCCAGAGGAAACTTCGCAGAAAGAAAAATCACAGGAATTGAGCTTTGTTGGGATATCAGAATAGCAACATATGGCACTTCACCGTGGCGAAGCAATATAGTCATTGGACCGATATACCCATTCAAGTTCCACCTCGAACAAACAGATAAGCATTAAAGGATCACCACCATACTGTTGGACCATGCCATAATGGATGGATCAACGTTCATGGAAGATTCATACCCATTGCAAGAAGACCGTTGACGAATTTCCTATTTAGCTCGTCGCGTTGTTCCCGAAGAACACTTTTTCCAACTGAAAATTCAAAGCCTGTAGAACTAGTGATTGTTTACAATGATCATTGCAAGCATATTGTTCAACCTAGTGCAGTATTTTGAGATCATCATGACCCTGATTATCTTTCCCAAGTGCGTATGTCCGACGAGCTCACCACACTTGAGGAATCCGTCATAGAGGTCCTTCTCAATTTAATGACTGAGAGAGTCATGTCGAAAAGAAGAATGTCCACCGGAGTCCAAGAATCATCGACGAGAGGAGTACAAGCCTCCCTATCGACTGCTTGAGAAGGAACATCTCGAGCCAGCGCAGAGAGAAGAACTAAGCATAAGGACGACATAGCCAAAGCGAAGTTAGTGCCATCCATCCTAACAGCTTACATACCCCCTCTGAGTGGTGAGATTAATAGGGACAATGTCCCTAGAGACTTTGAATACACCCTAGTCACTACATATCTATCGAAAGGAGTACGCACCTACCGTGCAGATCAAGACAAGGTTACAGCGTTGAAGTTTTGTGACTTCAACCTGGGGGACCGTAAAGTTTCTAGCATGCTCTCCCCATATAAGTACTTGATGAGAATTAAGGGAAAGAATTTGAAGCTCATCCCTCAACAATGGATGATGAACCTTGCGCAATCTACTTTGCTCAACGTTATGAAAATACCACACTTTGGTAGACACCAGGAGGTGAATGCTTGTGTAAAATTGTTCCTAGAAAGTTACCACAGAGGATACTTGTGGTTATACCATCACATAATTGTTGATCGGACACTGATCAATAGGATCACCGAGCTTAGCATGTAGGGCCAAGATCCCCATGAGTACTATCCTGGAAAGACCACAGACCGTGCTCTTGCGCAGAAGATCAAAGAAGCCTATGGTGATGTTGAGAAAGGTGCGAGAACCTACAAGGTAGCTTCTATTGAAAGTGGAGCAGTGCATATTGCATGCCAACTGAGCGTAGGGAAGTTGGTACAAAGGAATTGACCAACAAAAGTATCTAGATTTGTAGTTGACCTCGCAAGAAAGTGTGCAGAGGGACTACGGATGAACTGGGCAAAGTACCTGGTGAATCAACTAGATATTGACTGCAGAGAAGCCCAGGATCAGGGGCATGAATTCCATTTTAGCTGGCTCCTGATACTAATCTCTTTTGTTGCATGGGAGATACCGGAAGGTGCAACCTTCCCGGTCCTTGACCCCTTTGAGACACTAGTTGTGAAGTTTAGTACATTATCGTACTCGAACGACATGATCAAGCAATGGAAATTGAATTTTATTTTCCACGTGTACTATAACCAATTGAAAGCAGCCATAAGGAGTGAACCTCGCATAACCCCGAACACTTTACATAGATTCTGACCTCTAATAAATTTCAACGCGGACCGCCACTTTATATACCTAACCCCACGCATTGATGAGCACCAGGAACAACTTCAGTCCTATTATGGAAGCTAGACCCCTTTTTGGGTTTTTAGGGATAATGTAATGGGAAGGGATGTTGGCCCGTGGGTTTACCTATTCTTAGGCCCAATGTTGTATGTATAAATAGATGTATAGGCGAAGTAAGTGAAAAAGGGGGGGGAGAAGAGTAGTAGAGTGCGATCTATGTGATCGAAGAGTTGTGAGTTGTGCTAAGTGTTGGTAATGATTGTAATTGCTTTGTGCATACTGTAAGAGACTAAGTGCATGATATTGTAGAAAGCTCTGTGCTTTTAGTGCAAGGAATAAGGATCTTGTGAGCTGCACAGATCTTTTGTCCTATGCGAAGAAGGATTTGGATGGCTCTGTGTTGTAACTTGATTAAATGAAGCTAATAAGGAAGAAGACTTTGTGTACGTAGTCCCAGGGTCAGGATGAACCATAGTAAATCTGTGTGTTGTGCTCTGTGCCTCAACCTGAAGTGTTTGTCTCTTCCTTTGCTAAGTGCTTTGATGTGTTTAGATAGATCTATTTATTCTTTGTGTTGCAGAGATATGAATGAATGTTAGATCTGGTATGTAAGATGCTTAGTTCTTGATCTGCCGAATCTAATCTATCTTGTTGTGGCTAAGTGCTGAATTATCTTAGATCTAAGTACATATTGTGATGCTCTGTGCTATCTGCGAAGTATCATAAGGGTTGAATATTGATGAATGATCTATGCTAGGTGATTGCTAAGTGTTATAATCATAGATCTATGTCCCAGCTAAGGTTGCAGACACTTGAGTCTTGCAACCACCCCTGCCTCTACCTCAGGTGAGACTTCATCTGCTTTGCAAGTGTTTCCAAAAGGGTCGATAGTTAGGGTTTTGTTGGTGCGTTGTTGTAGCGTTGAACCCTGGGTCTACCCCTATGCCAACACCATATCTTCGACTGTTGTAGCCTCTTGGACGTTGTGCACAGTCTTCATTCTGTCCTTTTTGTGTGGGCAATCCTTGTATAGGTGATATTCCTTGCATCCCCAACATTGGATTGGTGGTCGTCCCCTTTTTCCCAAGGAATATTCCTTCTTGAAATCTCCCTTAGCATACTAGTCTTGATGATTTCTATTAGGCTCATTCCTATTGAAGGAAGGTTTGAATCCTTTCCTCCTCTAATCGGACTTCACATTTTTTCTTGTCCTTCCAATATTTATGCAGAGATTCTCTTCCCTAGACTTTCTCATACATGTATTTAGCCTTCCTAATGGCTTCAGTCAAGGTCTTGGGTTCATCATACTTGATCTTTTCCTTATAAAAGGTTGGCAGTCCACTTAGAAATCTCTGTATTTTCACTTTCTCATCACCAATGAACCTGACATACTTTAACAATCCCAGGAACTTCTTCTCGTACTCTACCATAGTCATGCTTCCAAACCTGAGTTCAAATAACTCATGCATTTTCTTGTCATAGAAATGCTCTGAGAGGTACTCCTTCTGGAAGTACTTCTTGAACTGCTTCGAAGTGATCCTACTCTCATTAATGCACTCCACTTGCTTCAGTTGGTCCCACCACATTGCAACTTTCCCATGTAAATGGTAGGTGGTAATCCTGGCTTCCATATTTCATGAATAGTTATGCAACTGAAAATATCTCCTAAGCCCAAGAAACCATGCGTCGACATCATCTTCCATTTCTCTTTCACCCTCAAAGGAAGGTGGCTTGAGCTTCCTCAGCTCTCCTTGCAAACTATCTACCTCTTGTTTCCTCCTTTGGTGTCTGACAGGAGACACCTATGGACTACTTACGGGATCATCCGATGCATAAAACTTTCTTTCTAAGTAAGGAGGTGAGTGGTGTCCATGAGCTCTGCTAGCACTTCTGGAATAACCAACTCTTCCATGATCATCCCTTCTTTCATGGCACCTTCCTTCTTCCTCTTGTCTTGAGTTTGATCCATTATTTGTTTGTCTCTGAAACTGATTTAAGCTCTGCAACACTCAAGCATTTACCTGACTTTTCTCTCTCATCAATCTCTCATTGTCTTCTTGTATCTTTGCACTTCCATCTTTAGGATTCTTACCATTTCTATTAACGTTTCCTATTCTCCTTTTCCCTTGCATCCATTGGACTCTATATCTACATTAACAACTCCAGTATTCTATCCTTCAGCCTCCTTATCATGACTGGAGGCTCCCTCGCCTTCTTCCATTTCCTCAATACGCATCCTAAGTTGATGTGTTTAAACCCCTTAAGTCTGCAAAATGTGCAAGCGACCATTTTGTTAGAATTATGCATATGATAAACAAAACTGCCAAACCATGCTACATGTATTTTTTTTTTTTTCATGGATATCATATCCCCATTCTCTGAAAATAACAGTGTCATGTTATCCTTGGCTGACACAGAATATCATCCTACGCAGGTGCTTCCTTCAAACCACCTTCCTAGGTGACCACGACTAGAAACCGTGGCTAAATCATTCCTTAGAACTTTTCTATCTCGAAGAGAATCAATTCGGCCCCTAGCCCTCCTTCCCTTAGCTCTCAATATGGATATGACCACGACCATGACCCTGCACTCAGCTGAAAAATTGCTTGTCTAGAGCTTCGGGACTTTGAAACTTTCAGCCAGGATCGGATCAACCATCCTCGTCTTCTTTCACAATCAACGATCGAGATACACTTCGGGACTCCGCGCTTTGGGAGTCTCAAATTTCTTCGCTTTCCTCCTCCGAGAACTCTTTTACCCAAAGTTCATGATCTACCAATGGGTGTCCTCCCATAGATCAATGACTGTGAATCACTTTGTCTCTTCAGGCTTCGGAAGTTTCAAACATTCCTCTTGCACTTTCTCTCAGAGTGCTTTCACCTAAAGTCGTCGATACTTCGACATGTGTCTTCTGGAATCAACAATCAATATGTGCTCTGGCCTTCGGGAGTTGTCGACCCAATGCAACCTGTCACATCTTTCCCCACTGGAGTGCCCAATCTCTGGACTACATGATCTGTCACCACATGGTGAAATACTGGAAATGGACACGTGGCCCAATCGGGTGGGTGACACATGTCACGTTCTAACAGACATTTAAATACTCCATATGTTCAAAATGTACTGACACGTGGCACACATCCCATGTGTCCACATCATCCCAGGTGACTTCCGCAAGCCACATCACTTTGAGAATTCTAGGATCCACATCACCTCTAGGTGACATCATTGTGCCCCATCACTTCAGCTCTTTGGGCTTCAGGTCTTCGGGAGTTTCCACACTATGAAACTTCCAATTCTCCCGAACTATGCATTACTGAACTAGCCAATCTATCATCATGTGTCCTCTTGGATCGGGTGACTAAGATTCACTTCGGGTATTCACTTGGAGTCCATGGATCTGCACCACGTGCCCTCCTTAATCTGACGATTGAGGCTTACTTTGGGTCCTCGGACTTCAGAAAACTCAAACTTTAAACCCCTCAATGTACATGAGATTCTATTGTGTGTCCTCCTGAATCAGACGGTTGAGATTTACTTCGATTCTTCAGCTCTTCAGGTTTCGGGAGTTTCAAATCTCAACTGAAAACCTCTTGAACAGATTTCTCCAGAGTTACTGATCTTCTGACACGTACCTCTTGGTGATCGACAGTCAAGATCTACTTTGGCTATACAGAGTTTTGATGTTCAAGCCCCAACATGTCACATCACTGCATTCCTTTCAATTTTTGAGGGCACGCATCGATGGTTTGGAGTAACTTGCTTTTCTCCCCACAATTATCCTGATGTTGACACATAATTTTCAGGGGCACGCATCGATGGTTTGGAGTAACTTGCTTTTCTCCACGCAATTCTCCTAATGTTGACACGTAACCCCTTGGGGAAACCGTGGTTTGGATTGCAGGACCGCCTTGGGAAATTATCTCCCGTGCAACTTGGTTCCTCGCAATGCCTCCTATCTGTTTATCTCAATCTCCAATGGGATTTGATGGTGGTGACCTTATCCCTTTCTTCCTTTTCATCGGACAATCCCTGTTCACCTGTCCTCCGATCCAACGATCTCGGATCTCTCCCAATCCTATAGTGGTGATTACTCCCGAATTGGAAGGTGACAGTCACGATCCTTCGAACCCCTTACATGGGTCTCTGACATTCTATATCCTGTGTATATTCTGAAATTCCATTCCTCCTGAGATTTTCAACTCCATGGTCAAAATTTGATCTATAACCACGAGACTCTGGCCAAGAGACCCAGCCCATACCAGCCCGGTGTTTCAACCAGAAGCTCTGATACCATTCTGTAACATCCCCAACCACCCATAGGCCGGGGCATGCTACCTTCAAGACCACCCTTGGATTTCGTTCTCTTACCGATACCTTTTTAAAATTTAAGGATGCATAAAAGGAAAGACTTTAACGACATGCATAACAGTAGTCAACAAGCATGCATAGTCTAAATATTCAATTAAACGATAATTAAATATAAAGTGGAAATACATTCATATACATGCAATTGATACCATAACAGAGAGCACTTATCTTTATGAAAGATGACACCAATTGGCTATAGACCAAGGACGTTCCACCCAATTGTAAACACTACTATTCCAAATCTCAATAGCAGCGTCACCCTCGAGCCAGGGGTATGAATCCAGAAGGATGGTTCTAGAGTGTTACTTGTCTTCCCAAACCAGTCAGCACCCAAGCTCTCACAGGCTTCCCAACTCTCACAGCAATCCAAGTACCCAGCTCTGTTCTACCCAACTTGCACCACCCGAGAGAATGGACCTTCACCCTTCTCTACCATGCAGTCCCTCAGGAAGTCCTTCTCCTTATTCAGGCTCTAGTGCAACTGGTCCAGAATCTTAATGTCGGAACTCTCAGGACTCACATCTGTGAGAAATATTGGACACTAACCAACGCATCTCAGACATGCATGCCTCAAATCACAGCTAGATCACACCAACAACCACTACATCCAACTATCCTGTGGCTAATCTTTAGTAGTTTCATTCCCTTTCCCAAGCCAAGATGTGGATGAGGATGGATCAATGAATGGGTAAGTGAGTGAATGGAAGTGTGTGAGGGAAATGAAGGAATGTATAGGAAGTTAGTGAACAATCCATCAGTCAAACGACCAATGACCATCGACCAACGACCAATGACCAACCCAATCAACCCCACAATCAGACCAGGGACAAGTTTAAGTATTTCTTGTGGGGAATCAAGAACCTCTTGGCCTTCCCTAAGAAGCTCATGTAACTGATCCCCTCCCTTAGACAAAAGGGTTATTAAAATAGGAATAAACACTAATCCCCTCAAGCCCCCTCTCTTGTGCAATCATAGCCCCCTATAACTCTAGTCCTTGTCCGTCTAGCAACCAACAATGTGTTTGTTATTAATAATGATAAAAAACATTACATGTCTTGGGAACAATGGAATTTTAATAATTGTTTGGGAACCCTGGCCTCTCAGCATTGTAACAATACATTATTTAAAATTGGGGTTCAAAACCTGGGGTGTTACAAGGGGAATCTTCCCTCACTTACCAGTTGATTAATGAAATCTTTTGGTGGTCCAAAAAGCTCCCAGTGGGAAGGTGTGATCCAAAAAGGATCCAGAGAAGGATAAGAACAACTCAGAATGCACATAAGCAACCTAGAATGCTCATAATGGCTTAATCAGACAACAAAAGGGAAAAAATTCAAAGTTCCCAAAACTCAATTAAAATGTCTTAATCGCGAGGAGCATGTCGCAATGTTTATAATGATGCAAATGACTCATCAAACGGAGTTACGGATCAAAAGATATAAGCGATCAAAGTTTTAGTCAACCTAGCCCAGTCAGCAGGGACGAGTCAGCATTCGTACTGTTGACGTCAGTGTCCCTATAGCCTACATGGAAATCCCAGAGGGTGACATGTGTCATGATGATGTCATCATGCCATGTGGCAGCACCAGAGGCTGCCAAGTGTCACTCAAATTTGGAATTTTTAGGGTGCCACATGGATCAGTAAAAAATGCCACCTGGAACCCCCAAGTGATGCCACGTGGCACCACCCAGAGGGAGCCATGTGTCTAAGGTGACATTATCATACACAGGTTGAAAAATCAACAGATGCCATGTGGCCCAATAGGAAGGCACCATGCGACACCGCCAAATGCACAAGGAGGCCACGTGACCAAAAACTTTNCATTTCCACTAGATGTAACTAAACGCTAAACTGTCCACCAGAAATAGCCAACTGTCTGTCGATTTTAATAATGGTTCCGCCATTTTAGTTGTCGCCCGCCACAGTTGGAAAACCCACCAAAAATAGTTATAAAAATGTGTTTAAAAGGGGAGGCCCATGGGATTCGACCTCGGGACCTCCGCCTAACCATCGCCTTTAAATATCCTCCTTGACCACTCCAACAACAGATTCGTTAATGCTAACCACCTAGGAATTTGTATAAGAAGGGGCCTTCCATCAGAGTTCGAGGAAGAGCATGAGAGGCAGACCAAACGCGTCTGTACAATATAGATTTGTACAGATTTTTTCACAGTTTTTTAGAATTGACACGGATTTTGAGATCTGTCCAGTCATTTATTGCAGGAGCAGTGGCATGCAAACCGAGGCAAGGGTGCCTTTTGGGCCAAAAAGTGTCCAACTCGGATCGAGGCATGGAGACAATCATTTTTAGGTAAAACGACGCAACGAACACAATGGTGGTGTTAGTTTTCTGATCTGAGCAAATATTTTGTAGTTTAACACCATAATGAAGTATACTTATGTATTTTGCCCTATTCTTTTGTGGAGTTAATAAAAAGACCTACCCATTTGACAGAAGGACCCGAAGACGTATTCCACTAGGGACGAACTTTGTTATCAATTTCTTTGTGTTCATATTGCATTATTATGTCTCTTTCCTTTTGATCTTTTCCTTTTTTATGGTGTACTTTTGTTTATGCTCATTTAATACAGTTCTTTAATAAGTCACCTGACGAAAATATCTCACATCATACTGAGAATCCTAAATAGCTTCTTCAAGTGCCATGTCAGTTCAGATGTTTTCCAGGATACAACTTTAAACATTCTCAGTTTTACCAATTGGTTTCAAAAGTAAAGCAAGAAAATATTTGAAGTGAAATGGAATTGGACTCACAATCCAACATATTGCAAGGATAGTCAATGCTAGATTGTTTAACAAACTACAATTTGGTTGAAAATGAACTACTTGAATCCTTGGTAGTTTTCTTTTGATCCTCCTATATAAGATGTGCAAAGTGGTTTCCAAAATGAAAACCCAATTACATGCAACAATTATGATGTTAAAAATATATCTATTTAGTAATAAATATAAGGACTGCAAAAAAATTGAGCGAAGATAAGGAATGCAAAAGAAAAACATGTGTTAGAAGTTAGGCTCTTTTATAAAACTACTCAGAAAGAACATAATTTTCTGGGTAAATGACTAATAATGTGATAAGTGACTTGTTATTCAAACCCAACCTCTCTAATACCACTACATAATTTTGATCTATGGAACAAATCTATAAAATAATGCACCTCCTGCATATATTATTTATATTGTAAATGTGTTCTATTAATCTCATCATATTCAAAACATAGACAAACTAGATTTAGGATTATCTAGAAATCTATTTAACTATTATTTTTAATTCTCGAGACAACAAATGTGACATCAATTGATCTCTTTGAATGCTCAATGTGCCAACTAAAACACATGCATTTTGATGTCCAACAAGTTAACTACCAGCTATGGAAAGTAATTAAATAAGATCTCATAGTAGAGCATAATGAATGTAGATTGTACCCATAAGTTATACCATACACAGAGTGTGAGATATTACTTCTTACATAGAAATATTGATTCACTGAGAAATAAAAATACTTCGAACAATGTTGCTATAATTATAACATGTAATTATGTAGTATAATTGTGATAGTGCATTCTACACTAGAAATAATACTAGCAAATTAAAACACAAACAAGATAGGCACATTTTACACCATAGTCATTAAACACTTATAAAATGTTGTGCAACGAATCTTGTATTTGCAAACAAGCAATTTTAATCCACCAAAAATGAAGATAAACTAACTTGGTTAGCTAAAAAAATGCAAACTATGAAATAATATACAATAGAGTGCAAATACCATGGATGGCTTAGTTTTCTATTAGAAGCTCTAATTCACTTGCATTTGGCATATGCTAGCCTATTCAAATTTAATACACAACCTACCTTGTTCCTTGTTTTAGTACATTCCATAGTTATGGGAGTAGGATAGGGGGAGAAAATTCATGCTAGGTCGTAGGTAGCCCTAGGATTCAATCCTAAGGAAGAGGTATCATTCTATAAACCATTTAGAGAAGAAAAAAGAGAGTCATGGGCACTCTATTGTGTCGACACGAGAACTATCACTTTCTATAAATCATCCATTAAACTCAACCTATTGTAATTGTATTTTTAATCGGATCATAGAACTCGTGCTATATTAAAAAATGAGCATAATCTACTTTACATAACTCAACAAAAGTGGATGGTATAAAGCCAATATTTACACCATTACGTGCTGAAATTGTGGGATCAACCTAAATAGGTGTCCTATTGTCTTCAACCCACACTAATTTTTCGAGGGACAAAATCTTTGCATATGGAATAGTAACATCATGCTTCCTTAATTAATGGTTACTCTAGCATCTCCTATTTTAAGGCTAATTTCGACCTACTTCGGTTTTCCCTTTCTGTGTACTTCCATGAATAGCACAATAGTCCTTCCATTAGAACCATAAGTGGAAAGCATAATTCCTCATATATAGGATTAACATCAGAATTATTCAAAGGATGGGTGTTCATAGGACTTGTTAGCAGAGATCTCGTACAAAGTACCTAATGTTGATTGTAATGGGACTTGCCTTTAACTAGAAGGTGTCCACTAGGGGAAAAATCACTTATATATTAGTAAAGAAAGACCTAAATCTAATAAATAAGAGTGAACTAGTGGTAGGAATAGATAGAAGAGATGGAAACCTAAATTTAGTTATGTAAAGAAATTGAATCAACCAGGGTATTTCCTTCACATTTGTATCAGTATCGATTTTATGGACTCGACAAGATGCTAATGTTTATAAGGGAATATAGTTGCTAACACTTAGTGCATTGAGCCATAATCTAAAATTAGTGAAGTGTAACATCCCAGCCACCAACAGGTCGGGCCATGTCACTACTCAAATGGTTTACTTAGCTTTGATACCATACTGTAACACTCTTTTTGTTCCAGCTGCAACGCTTCTGATACCAAACTGTAACCCCCCCCATTCTGGGCCAGGCAGGTGCTACTTCATGGAATAACAATACTGACACTTAATTATATAAACAACATGCATTCAAGAAATGAAACACACTTAAACTCAGAGTAAGCCTCAGAATTACTGCTAACATAATTTTAAAACATGGCATTAGCATTAATTCATATGCACAACAGAATACATGATAATTATAAATACACAGACATGCAGAAACATAATTAAAACATCATCTGGTACTTATCTTTGAAAACGGTGGTAATACCACCAACCAGGTGCAGTCCTTCCATGAACCTCCCAGCCTTAGATCACACTGCTCATCAAGCTCAAGAGTGGGTCACCCCCGAGCTGGGACTAAGCTCCACCCCAAGGAAAGGAATCCTAGGCTAGGCTGAGGTTACAGGGAAAAAAAGCAATCACAAGGAAGGAATTCTCTCTCAGGAACAACTCATACTCACTGCCCACAGACTCTCCCTCCCCACATGCCTATTCCACCCTAGGATTATACACCTTCTCTGTCACCTAGATAGTCCTTTGGCTGCTAACCTCCCTTGGCTTGGGTTTCAGCAACAGATCGGACCGGAAGTCTCCAAGCTCTGTGGAAGCTACAGGGTTCCTTCTAGGAGTTCTCTCCTTCCTTTGCACACTCTCTCACTTGGAGAGAGTCGCTCACAGGCCAAGCAACCTGTTCTTCCAACTTTAATAACCTCTCTCACCTGGAGAGAGTGTTGTACAAACTAGCCAACAAGCCACACACAGTCCAGCACTATGTGGCCATAACAACCAACGGGGAAAGCAGACACGGGCTTTCCAACTGGTTTAGCAATGAGAGGATGGTCTCACGGTTATGGATTGGGGAAAGAGATTCCACACATAGGCTCGATCTGTTTAGATAGAGGATGTCTCGGCTTTTCAAAAATCAACACAGGTTATCCCCGAAATCAACATAGACTTTTCCCCCCAGTTTCAGAATTGCACGAGGTCTCTTGTCGAGGTTGGATCGGATGTACGGTTCAGAAGATCAGGTAGAATGGAGGAGGAACCCCCATCACATCTCATCTCAGTCGTTTTATTTGCATGCACCTGGGTTGACACTTTTCACCCATGAAACTGTATGTGTTCGATCAGCATGCATCCCCTTTGCACATGTTTTCCCTTGCTAGGAACTTAGGATAAAAACATATAATTCACATGTCTTTTGGAATAATATTAAAATATTATTCCCAAGGACTTAAGCCCCTAGGCTCAACACTTATCCCCTCTTCCCACCTTCCAGACCCTAATCCCTTGCCCACTCTGTGGAATCTTAGTCCCCCATCACTCATTCATCGTGGTTGGTCTACACGCGGCGGTGTTTATATTTTATTATTGTTCCACATAAATACAGGTACAAAATCAGGCTCTTGGCCTTCAACACTTAGGCTCTCTGGCCTAACAATAACATAAGCCCACTAGCTTATATAAACTCAGCTCACCAACCTATAAAACATATTTAAAATTCATTTCATAAACAACATTTACAATAGGGCTCAACCTTGGGGACATTACAATCCCCCTCCCCTTATTTTTTCACTATCCTCAATGCAACTTTACAATGCATCTGCAAGATTTTCAAAATTTTCAAAAAGATGTGGGTACTCTACCCGCATAACATCTTCATGCTCCCATGTCGCATCCTCGGGACCATACCAGGTCCACTGGACCTTTATAAGATCTATGGCTCAATTCCGGAGCTTCTTGCTTTTCCTGTCCAATATGCGC
>SNQJ01S0059040.1:53373-63653 GCA_010110895.2 Picea sitchensis
CCACCTGAATCACATTCCAATCGATAACATGATTAGCATCAGGTATATATTTCTTAAGCAGTGAAACATGAAACACATTATGTACAGTCATAGATGTAGGTAATGTAAGCATGTATGCAACTGGCCAAATCCTTTCCAAGATTTCAAAAGGCCCACAGAATCTTGCTGCCAACTTGGTACAACTTCCTAGCTTCAGGGGACTCTTGTAAGTTTTCACTTTCAGGAAAACATGATCACCAACTTTGAACTCTCTGTGGGTTCTGTTCTTATCAGCATAACTTTTCTTCCTGTCCTGGGCAACTTTTAAATTCTATTTAATTCTTATCATTTGGTCTTCCATCTCTTTGAGAAACTCTAGCCCAACTACTGCTCTGTCAGCTGGATTATCCTAGCTCACTGGAATGTTGCACTTTCTTCCATAAAGTGCTTCAAATGGGCTCATCTTCAATGATGCATGATACCCATTATTGTAGGTGAATTATACCAAATGAAGGTAGTCCTCCCATCATGATGGTTTGTCCATCACATACATTCTCAGCATGTCCTCTATTACTCTGTTCACCCTCTCTATTTGTCCATCAGACTCGGGATGATACGCTGTACTAAAAATCAGATTCGTTTTGAATCCTTTGAACAATCCTTTCCAGAAATTTGAGGTGAATTTTGGGTCCCTATCAAACACAATCGTCTTAGGAATTCCGTGCAAGCGTGCCACTTCTTTTAAGAAGATATCAACAACATCTGCTGCCTTGTGAGTGGTTTTCAGTGGAATAAAATGGGTAGATTTTGTAAGCTTGTCCACCACAACCATGATCGAATCATGCTACTTGCTCGTTCTAGGAAATCCTATAATAAAATCCATCATCACCACTTCCCACTTCCACTCAGGAATGGGTAAAGGCTGCAGCAACCCTACTGGGTGCCTATGCTTAGCCTTAACTTTCTGGCACTCCATACATCTGACGATGTATTCAACTATCTCTCTCTTCATACTCGACCAAAAATAATGGCTCTTGACTACTGCCACAGTCTTCTGATATCCAGGGTGTCCAACATACGTCACATTATGCATTTCTCTTAGAATTTCCAGTTTCAAATCCTGGACATTGGGTACATACACTCTGTTTTTGTACAGAAGTAATCCATCAGCTCCGAAGGTGTAACTTTCCTTTTTCTGTGGCCTTTCACTCTGTTGTAGCTTTGCTACCAAATCTCTGTACTACAAATCTGCATTTGTAGCTTCCAAAATTCTATCCTTAATACCAGTCTTGTACATGCTAATGGTTGTAGCATGTAAGTCATGCACTTTTCTATTGAGTGCATTAGCCACCTTTTTTTCCTTCCCTTTCATATGCTTGATATCAAAGTCGTATTCGCACAAAAACTCTAGCCACCTACTTTGTCTAGCGTTTAAAGTCAGTTGATCAAACAAATATTTTAGACCATTGTGGTCTGTTCTCAATTCAAATCTCCTTCCCATGAGGTAATGTCTCCATTTCCTTAGAGCATGGACGATTGTTGCCAGCTCCAAATCATGAGTGGCATAATTCTTTTCATGCTCTTTCAATTTCCTAGACTCATAACATATTACAAATCCATCTTGGTTGAGAACTCCTCCCAACCCTTCCTTACACGCATTTGTGCACACCACGAAATCCATATTTGGACTTGCAATTCTCGGGATTGGAGCACTGGTTAACAGTTGCTTCAATCGTTGGAAACTCTCTTCACACTCTTCAGTCCACTGAAACGTTTTCTCCTTCCTTTGCAAGGAAGTGATAGGATGATCTATCTTTGAAAACCCTGCTATAAACCTTCTGTAGTATCCCACCAAACCCATAAAGGATCTTACTTCCGCCACATTCATTGGCACTGACCATTCTCAGATGGCCTCAACCTTCTTAGGATCCACAATGATCCCTTCTTCTGAAATAATATGCCCCAAGTAATGGATCTGCCTTTGGTAAAATGAGCATTTGCTCAACTTGGCATACAGTTGGTATTCTCTCAACACTTGCAGCACCATCCTCAGGTGTTGTTCATGCTCTTCCTATAACTTGGAATACACCAAGATGTCATCTAGGAAGACTATGACAAACTTGTCTAAATATTCCTTGAATACACCATTCATCAAGCACATAAAAACAACAGGTGTGTTTGATAGTCCAAACAACACCACTGTGAACTCGTAATGACCGTACCTTTCTCTAAAGGTAGTCTTGCTGATGTCCTCATCCTTTATTCTCACCTGGTGATATATTGATCTGATATCTATCTTCAAAAATATTTTCGCACCCTTCAACTGATCGAAAAGATCATCGATCCTCGGCAAAGGATACTTGTTCTTGACAGTTACCTTGTTCAACTGTCGACAATCAATGCATAGCTTCAATGTTCCATCCTTCTTCATGAACAGGACTGAGGCACCCTAAGGTGAAATGCTTGGGTGAATGTACCCCTTCTTTAGAATCTCTTCAAGCTGCAATTGCAACTCTTTCAGCTCTGGCGTACTCATTCTATAAGGAGCTTTCAAAACTGGAGTTGCTCCAGGCATCAAATTTATAGAAAAATCAATGTCTCTCTTCGGAGGTAGTCCAAGTACCTCCTGAAATACATCCTTGAACTCTGTGAGTACCTCATGGTCTCTAATTATTGAGACTTCATCTCTGGATGTTTCCTCCACATGGGCTGCAAATAATTGATAGCCTTTCCTGTAACACTTCTTCAGCTGCATGGCTAAGATTTATCTAACAACCATAGCTCTGGGAATTCCTTGGACTGTTTTCCAATTTCCCTCCTCATCCAGGCATGTAAACCTCTTGTTATGATAGTCTAGGAGGGCATGGTGTTGGTCCAACCAGTCCATCCCAATTAAGCATTCATAAGAGCCTAAGGTAGAATATTCAATTCATCCTTCGTGCTCAATCCATTCATGTCTACTGAATAAGATTTAACCAATTCAGCGACCTTCCTCTTGGTTCCTATAGCCAACTGCACTAACCAAGACTTTTCATGTTTTCTTCTCGATAAATGAGAACTTTCCACCACCCGAGGATCTACATAACTATGTCTAGCCCTAGAATCAATTAAAATAATAAATGGTCGATTGTTGACATACCTTCCACTTCAATCATATGCGATTGAAATTTGGCTTGCTTGTTTTCCAGGGTTGCGTAGATCCTTGGCATCCTGTTGCCCATATCCTCCACTGTTTTAGCTTGCTGAACATTGTGGACGGTTCTCGCTTTATCTTTTCTATGGGTGCAATCCCTGTACCTATGGTTCCCTTTATAGCCCCAACACTCCATAGGTGGCAGTATGGGCATTTGCTCACCCACTTCAGCCTTCCCGGGCTCTCTGAAAGATGGTTGTCCCAGAGGACTATTTTTGAAAAAGGGAGGCTTGTTTCCCTTCTTCCTCTACTCTTTTCTGAACTTCTTTTGATCATCCCAAGCCTTCCGAAAAGTAGGCATTTCTCTTTGTTGTTCATATAATCATTTTCCCCTTCTTATTGTTTCTTCCATAGTCTTAGGATCATCATAGTGAATCTTGTCACCAATGGAAGGTGGAAGTCCACTCAGATATCTCTAAATCTTGATAGCCTCATCTTTGATGAATGGAACATACTTCAGTAGTTCCAAAACCCTTCATTCATATTCATCAATGGTCATGCTACCCAACTTGAGTTTGAATAACTCCTTCATCTTTCTGTCATAGTATCTTTTGGTTAGGTATTTCTTCTCGAAATACCTCTTGAACTCCTTCCAAGTGATATCTTTCTCACTAATGTGTTGCACCTGCACAAACTGATCCCACCACATGGATGCTTTTCCTTTCAATTGATACATCACATTTCTTCCTTCTGCATGAGCGGAATAATTCTACAATTGGAAATATTTCCTCATGCCAAGCAACCAAGTTTCAACATGCTCCTCCTTCTTATGTTCTCCATTGAACGTTGGAGGCTTGATCTTGTTCATCTCCCCCTTCAATTCATCCACTCCAATTTTTTGGTATTTTCTGGTAGGGGATGGGCTTGAACTATTGCGTGCCTCCCTACTGGAATGCTTTGGGGGGTGATGCTGATGTTTGTTACCACTCCTCAATCTTCTGCTCCTCTCAAGGGTTCTGACACTTCTTGTTCTTCTTTTCCTCTCGGGGGTCCTGCAACTCTCTGTCTTGCTTGAGTCACTTCCCTTCTCCAATTTCCTCTCTATTCTTTCCAGGCTCTTCAACATTTTTAAGTTGAATTCACCGTGTCGATCTCTGACTTTCATGAGATTTCGGTTATTAGACTAGCGAGCCTGGGAATCTCTCAATCCTTCAATGATTTTCATTATGTTCCCTTCCTTATCTAATTCTCTTCCATGCCCATTGAAGTTTGATCGTTCGACTCCAAGGTTGACATCCCTTCCTTCTCTTTCATCCTCTGATTCGGAGGCAATCCGCACCTCTTCCAATTCCATACTCGGTGTCAGTTTTCGATTGTCCTGAAACTTGTTGAACTCTACACACACAACGTCCAGTCAACCTAAGTTTGTCAGGCCTTAAACCCTTAATAAAATCACAATAATCATAAACCAACGCGAATAAGAAAAAAAAAATGTTTTGAATCCACTAAGTTTTTTGAGCTCTATTTGAATCTGTAATTTTCGGGACTTCGGGACTCCAAGTTTCGAGGTCTTAGTCCACGAGGTTCTCATTCTCACTTTTGGGACTTATGGTTATGGGGTCTCGGTCCACGAGACTCTCATCCTCTCTTTCAGGTTTCGAGGTTTTGGTCCACGAAGACCCCATAGATAAATCCTTGATGGTCCTTTGTCTTCGAAAATTTTGGACTTCGAGATTTCGAGGTTTTGGCCCCCCTAGAGGTTCTCACACTCTCTTCCCTCTCAAACTCCCAACCTCTTTCCCCTGGCCCACAACATATCTGTCACCAACTATGGTAGAGATTTCGAGACTTCAAAACTTCAGGTTTTAGGTCTTCGGTACCCAGGAGTTCACGACGCAGTGACTCCCAACCCCTGGTCACTCCAACTTCCGAATTCTAAAATGTCAATTTACTTTACTCTCCAGGCCCACAGCACAGCTATCGCCCTTAACCATGGTGGCGCGTGGCACATCCAGGAGGGTCCACGTCACCTTCAGTGACATCATTGGGTCCCACCATTCTCGCCTTTCTTCTCAACTCATTGGCACATGGTACACATCCATGCGCCCACATCCATTCCAAGCAAAATCCAACGGTTAGGCCTTTCTCTGATCTATGGCGCAAATATTTTTGGCGTTTCGGGGGTGTTCACCTCTCCTTAGTTTTGGGTTTTGGGTTTTCGTTATTTCATGACTTGTGAACACAAGGGTTCTTTCCCTTGAGTTTCCCGAGTGCCCAAACATCAACCAGTAGCCACGTGTTCCCCCCCTGATGGACGGTCCTAATGAATTTCGATATTTTGCATATCGCGATTTCCACGTTCCTGTGAAACTCCAAAGGTTTTTAAACCCTGCGCATGTTTACCAGATCTAACAGTCACGAGGTTCTCCTTTCCTTCGAATAGATCCTAAGGCTCCAACACTTCTGGTGTGGAGTCCTCTCTTCCTGTGGCCTTATACCACACTGGTTGTGGTTTCATAACACCGCTACACCTCCTGAGATTTGTAACATAGTCAAGTGATCTCCTTGACACTCAGGAGTACTCAAAGGTTCGAAATTGGTCCTCCAGACACAATTTCTCCTCAAACTCTTGGTCCAAAGACCACTTATCTGGCCCATCTAGGCTCAGTGTTGAAACCTTAGCTATGATACCATACTATAACATCCCAGCCACCAATAGGTCAGGCCATGTCACTACCCAGACGGTTTACTCAGCTTTGATACCATATTGTAACACTCTTTCTGTTCTAGCTACAACACTTCTGATACCAAACTGTAATGCCCCCCATTCCAGGCGGGGCAGGCGCTTCTTTGCGGAATAACAATACTGACACTTAATTATATAAACAACATGCATTCAAGCAATGAAACACACTTAAACTCAGAGTAAGCCTCAGAATTACTACTAACATAATTTTAAAACATGGCATTAGCATTAATTCATATGCACAGTAGAATACATGATAATTATGAATACACAGACATGTAGAAACATAATTAAAGCATCATCTGGTACTTATCTTTGAAAATGGTGGTAATTCCACCAACCAGGTGTAGGCCTTCCACGAACCTCCTAGCCTTAGACCGCACTGCTCATCAAGCTTAGCAGTGGGTCACCCCCAAGCTGGGACTAAGCTCCACCCCAAGGCAAGGAATCCTAGGCTAGGCTGAGGTTATAGGGAAAACACACAGTCACAAGGAAGGAATTCTCTCCCAGTAACCACTCATACTCATTGCCCACAGAATCTCCTTCCCCACATGCCTATTCCACCCCAGGAGTATACACCTTCTCTATCACCTAGATAGTCCTTCGATTTCTAACCTCCCTTGCCTTGGGTTTTAGCAATAGACCGGACCAGAAGTATCCGACCTCTGTGGAAACTACGGGGTTCCTTCCAGGAGTTCTCTCCTTCCTCTACGCACTCTCTCACCTGGAGAGAGTCACTCACAGGCCAAGCAACCTGTTCTTCCAACTTCAATCACCTCTTTCACCTGGAGAGAGTGTTGTACAAACTAGCCAACAAGCCACACGCAGTCTAGCACTGTGTGGCCACAACAACCAACGAGGAAAGCAGACACGGGCTTTCCAATCGGCTCGCCATTGACTGGATGGTCTCACGGTTATGGCTTGGGGATAGAGATTCCACACACAGGCTCGACTTATTTAGACAGAGGATGTCTTGACTTTTCAGAAATCAACACAGGCTATCCCCGAAATCAACACAGACTTTCCCCCCCCGTTTCAAAATTTCACGAGGTCTCTTGCCAAGGTCGGATCGGATGTACGGTTCAGAATATCAGGTAGAATGGAGGAGGAACTTATTATTTAACTTATTATTTATAAGTTGGGCGATTGATAAACAATATCAATTTTGATCCCATGACAAGTGGATTTCCTATGCTTGAATGGAATCCCAAGTTCTTATTAAAAAAATGAGTCTCATATCAAACCCCTACTAGATGATTTGCATCATATCTATCCACCCTACCAGTAAACACCTTCATGAGGGTAACTCGATCCTTTTTATTTTAATTGTTAGTTGAGCATGCACAACCGTGAGACCAACTAGATTTGTATGCCTTGGGCTATTTGATTATATATTCATTGATGGTGTTCACCATAGTGTAATTGTTCTTAATATTCCATCTCTTCTTCCTACAACAAATTTGCAAGGTGAAGTTATAGAATACACCCTTTAAGCATATTCCTTGGTAGTTAAAGAAAACTAAGGTGGCAGTTTGAAGTTTAGTTAAATACTCTATAAGTCCCAGCTAAATTTAATCAGAGTATGAGCTTCCTTGATTAGTCCAACCTCAACCTGATCATCCCATGGCTTCATGGAGGATTTTTTCCAAAATTCTTGATTCAAGCAACTAGTCTAGGGATTCAAACTTGTGGAGAATTGTATAATCTCTCTCTTTGAATGAAGAACAAGAGGCAATATTGATACTTCTGATGTTGTTCATTTTCACTTGGACACTGCATAGGAAAATAAGCAAAAATGTGATGTTTACAATAGTTCCTATTGAAGGTTTTCTAGAATGGAGAAGAAGTACACAACCAAAGGATGACCCATATCAAAGTTGAGTGGAACGATAGGAAGGAAATGTATCCTCATTTGGATGTCTTGCATTCTCTAAATCCTATATTCAAACAATAAGTTTTTAGTCCTGCCATGCTATAGAGAATTATCATGAATAGTGTTTTCTACTCCACCAGATAAGATAGATAGAGGAGATGATAATAAAAGAATCCATTTGTAGTATCTAGAAGATGTTTCTCTATGGGAAACAATTTGTGACATCACATGTTTGTCCAAGTCGATGGTTTTTAAATGGGATCGTGAATGAACTAGCTAGGCCTCCTCAACCAACCACTAGAAGGAGGGAGTTGGGTTGCTAAATCATGACCCAAAGAAAACCACTTCCATGGCTCAAACTACTATTGGATATGTTGACATTGGTATTTCTATTGATTCCATAGGATTTTATATAACTACCTTTTCTTTGGTAGATAACAATTCAAACAAACAAAATAGAAAGGTAATATGGAAAAGTGATCAGCATGGATATGGAGAATGACAATGAAGTGGTTGGCCAAAGTGATTAATAATTTTAGCAACGTTTGAATGTATCATGTAATTCTTTGAATCAATTAATTACTTTGCTTGAACCAAGAACCATGTCCAACAACATCTATTAATACCCTATGTAAGAGAATTAAGTGCACCTAATTGTTTACCAAAGTTACATTTTGTTTTTTCATATTTTTAAAATCAATTTTGAAGATCTAACAAATAATTGAAAAATAATGCCATCAACTAAGGGTATTTAGTCCCATCACTATGCATCAAACCAATAAGAAAACAATATTATATATTTATAAAAGTAATAAAAAAAACATTTGAATTTTTTGGAAAAAAAATCTTAAAATTTGAAGAAATATGCAAACACTATACAAAATTAAATTATTTTGACTTTGCACCAAAAACTATAATCCCTAGCAAATTAGAGTCTAACAAAAAAAAACTATTTTATAAATGTATTATAAAGTAATTGTATATGACTTAATATTACACAATATAATCACATTAACATAATAATTTAATATTAACAAAATTGAAATGTGTATGCAATTTTAATAATAATTTAAGAATTAATATAATATTTACAATAATGATGAAAAATTTAAATATTTTATAATTTTGAAAATTTAGATTAAACTATTAGATTCTCTTCCTTTGCATGTGCACGATCATATAAAATAACTATCTCATTTTCCATTCTAGGTAGATAAAATAACAAATTAAGTTATACTCGAGATAAAAAGAAACAAAAAAAATTACAATCTACGTTGCCATTCTAAGTAGTTAATGTATTGAATACAACTCACCTAGATTTCAAATACTTCAATCTCTTCTTGTTCTCAGTGTTGGAAATCTAACTATATTTATTTCATTCATTTAATTTATATTTCGAGTATAGTTTGGCATCCACAAGTCATATATATTACAGATTGAAACATCTTCCATATTTCACCTTACAATGCCTGATACCGAGAATCTTAAATAGCTTCTTCAAGTGACATGTCAGTTCAAATGTTTTCCAGGCTACAACGTTAAACATTCTCAATTTTACCAATTGGTTTCAAAAAGGAAGAAATAAAATCTTTGAAGTGAAATGGAGTTGGACTCACAATCCAACATATTGCAAGGATAGTCAATGCTAGATTGTTTAACAAACTACAATTTGGTTGAAAATGAACTACTTGAATCCTTGGTAGTTTTCTTTTGATCCTCCTATATAAAATGTGCAAAGTGGTGTCCAAAATGACAACCCAATTAAATGCAACGATTATGATGTTAACAATATATCTATTTAGTAATAAATATAAGGACTACAAAATCTTTGAGCCAAGATAAGGAATGCAAAAGAGAAACATGTGTTAGAAGTTAGTCTCTTTTAGAAAACTACTCGAAAAACACATAATTTTATGGTTAAATGGCTAATAATGTGATAAGTGACATGTTAATCAAACCCAACCTCTCTAATACCACTACATGATTTTGATCTATGGAACAACTCTATAAAATAATGCACCTCATGTGTATATTATGTCTATTGTAAATATGTTCTAGTCATCTCATCGTATTCAAAACATAGAAACACTAGATTTAAGCTTATCTAGAAATCTATTTAACTATGTTTTTCAATTCTCGACACAACATATGTGTCACTAAATTTGTATTTAACTATTATTTTTAATTCTCGAGTGATCCGGATTTATGTAGGAACACAATGAAATACAAAAATACACATAAACACAGAGATGCAATGGAAATAAGACTTTATTTCATTAATAACAAATTACTAAAATATGCTTACAGACAAAATGGAAATAAACTAGCTAGGGAGCTGGTAGCTTATCTCTGAGAAGAGATGTGGCCGCTACTTGCATCTGTGAGAAGATGGTTACAATGAGGCTCTAAAGGCCCTTTTTACAATAAAGGGGAATGCCAAAAGTCCTAGACATCCAAAAACCTGACCTTGGGAGATGAAGTGCCAAAAGTCATGTGGGCCCCGTTTGGGTAAGTTGATGCATCAACTTCCCGGGGTCGTAACTTTTGCA
>SNQJ01S0059040.1:69864-102279 GCA_010110895.2 Picea sitchensis
GCAAGAATGGAAGAGAAGATTCCATCATCGATGTGAGTCAAGATGATTCACAAGAGGATGATTTTCAGCAGAAAAAGTCACCATTGAGTTGGCTTGGTAAGAAATGGTTGGATTTCTTGAGCAAGTAAGGCTTGCATTTTTCTATTGTAAATGCACTTTTCAGCCTTATGTGTGCATTTATGTTGAGAGTATGATAAGTTGCAACATTTTTTCATAACTTGTATGATGCAAGTTTGCATGTGAATGCAATTCGTGTGAAGGCATTCTTGCTTGTTGCACAACTTTGCCAGGAGGATGTAAAAGATGGGTATGATGTTCACTTGTTACAGCCATATATCTTTTTCATATTCAGCTCTTATGTACCCACATGTTTCAAGTTTATATACTTATGTTTGTACTAGAAGGAGAGTTGAAGAGTCATGCACATGCCTTTGTTTTGTGTGTATGTGTAAGAAGTGAACCTAGTGATGGTTCATTATGAATGATTCATGATTGTAACATGATTGTATATCATGTTTGTCGACTTGTCATTTTGGGAAGGTTGATATGTTTCAAATGAGTCTCGACTGGTGTTGATGATTGTCTGACAACTATGTTGTGTCGATCATGTTTTTCGACTTATGTTTAGTCGATGGTGTTTGTTGGCTTGTAAGTTGATTTTGAGTACACAAAGATGCAGGAAAATGCATGTACTTTGATGAAGTACAAGATGTGACCATTTGTTTGAAGAGAAAAAAGACTTTGTTGGCATCATTTTCAGTCTTGTAAATTTGTTTTCAAGATTGATGGTTTTCTTGGCTTGTGACAAGATGTCGCAGGAAAGTTTTTGTAGCCATTGGAGAGCGGATTGTGTTGACGCCAAAGAGTTCACAAGAGGGACTTGATTCTTAGTGGGAAGTTTGGCAGTCTTCCAAGCACAAAGAGAACAGTGGGTCAGCAGCAGGGAGAGAACAGTGGTTGAGGGACATAGTCAGTTGCAGTGCAAGGCATGTCAAAGTATCCAGGTGATTGTCAAAAAGACTTTTCAAGTAGAATCAGTTGATAGAACTTGAAAGAAGAGGAGTATTGAATCTCAGACAAATAATCATAAGATTTTGTGGGTCCAAAAGCCTTTCAGTGGGAAGGCATGATCAAAATCTGGACTAGGGGTCAAAATTTAGCTCAAAAATCAAAGTTCTTGGAATTTACTCAAAATGAATGGGTACGTAGCTCTCATCGTCACGAACCCAACGCAACTCCTTTGGGTTCAAATGGACGTCGTATGAGAGAGATATCGCGATCTGTTCGAATCGCCAAACAGGTAAACAAATTATGTTGACTGTACAGTCCATGCAGTCCGTAAAGGCTGATGTGGCAGAGGTTGTACGATGATGTGGTAGAGGCCGTACGTCCGTACACTGAAGTGGCATATGATGACATGGCAGTTTCGGATTGGTAGCTGAGGGCGAATGACATTCTGACACATGGCTTCATTTTGGCAAGTGTTTTGGTGCCACGTGGCCCAGTCATGGGCTACCACGTGGCACCCCGTTATTTGCAATGGTTGTTAGTTCAAAAGTTTATGGAGTCCGTGGGATTCGAACCCCGGACCTCCCCACCGGTCAAATCTTTGCAAAGTCCACCCTACTAACATTCCATATGGTGTTCCTTGTTATACATATCTGTTTAAATTTATTTAAATTAAAACTATTGTGTATGTTGGCGCGGGGGTCGGGCTGGGGTTTAGCCCCAGCCCACGGTCTCGTGTATTATTCCATGTGACCACTTACCACACGGAGAGTGTGCGTGAGTTTTGATTTCAAATGGATTTAGCCACGGTCGTATGTGTGCCCATATGACCTTAACCTTGGCACGGGGGTAAATTTGGTTTATAACAAATGATTATCCCATGGTTTCAAGTGTTTACCCATGTGACCTTAGTCTCGGCGGTTAGAGGCTGGGCGCACCCTAACCATCCTACAGTTTGCATGGTTATGCGGTTTTGCACATGTGCTAGGTTTTATCACGAATTTGGAGCGTGTTCTTGGTTAGGATGCCCAGAGGTGCGTTTTGGCGAACCATAGACAACAAGCTTGAAGGAAGAGAATGGCAAGAGGCCTATCTTCTTCATTTTTTGGCCAAATGAGGTGTCGTAAAAGCCCAGCTAGGGGTTTTTGGATGTTGTGAATCCATTGGCACTATTTTCAAAGCCATTTGAAGACTTCTTTTGTATGTTTTTAACCATTGAAGTTTCAGGAAGCTCCAGGGAGCTTGAAGCCCTCATTATTTGAGGTCTTGCTCAGATGAGCCTATGTTTGTTTTCTATGATTGAATAAACATTTTTGGCTAATTAATATTCTTTGAACACTTTGGGATTGGTTTCAGATCCATTTGAGGACTTTTACAGGTGTTTTTTCCAAAGAGAAGCTTAGGGAAGCTTAAGGCCACATGTAGAAGAGGTCATGCCCAGATGAGCCATGATCCGTTTTCAGAGTTCTATTAGTCATTTTTGGGGTTTTTATGTATTGTGAACCCAATGGTATAGCCAGAATTTTCCATTGGCATTGAGAAGCATATTTTAAAAGAATCTTTGACAAATTAATCCCAGAGAGCCAAGTCCATTGATGGAGGCTCAAGGAGATGTATCCCGGAGAGGGGTGAACTCCTTTATCATGTTGTTCTTGTTGTGAGAGTTTGCTGGTTATTATTTGCTGCAAGTTCTTTTTGTTGTTGTATTTATGAAAACAACATATTTAATCTTGCAAAGACCTCACACATAATCATTTAAAAGAAGCATGAACTTAACACATAATTTATCTTGCATATTTTAACACATGAAGCAAGGTCCTGTAAAGTTTTATTTTCATGAAGTAGAGGGTGCTTCCATATCATAACAAGTCAGCCCACTATTTTCAGATCACAGGCTCTTTTAGAAAACTACTCCAAAAGCACATTATTTTATGAGTAAATGACCAATAATGTGATAAGTGACTTGTTATTCAAACCCAACCTCGCTAATACCACTACATGATTTTTATCTATGGAACAACTATATAAAATAACGCACCTCCTGCGTATATTATTTCTATTGTAAATATGTGCTAGTAATCTCATCATATTCAAAACATAGAAACACCAGATTTAGGATTATCTAGAAATATATTTAAGTATTATTTTTAATTCTCGAGAAAACATATGTGTCATCAATTGATCTCTTTGAATGCTCAATGTGCCAGCTAAAACACATGCATTTCAATGTCCAACAAGTTAACTACTAGCTATGGAAAGTAATTCAATAAGATCTCATAGTAGAGCATAATGAATGTAGATTGTACCCCTAAGTTGTACCATATACATAGAGTATGAGAGATTACTTCTTACATAGAAATATTGATTCATTGAGAAATAACAATACTTGAAACAATGTTGCTATAATTATAACATGTAATTATGTAGTATAATTGTGATAGTTCATTCTACACTGGAAATAATACTAGCATATATAACACAAACAAAATAGGCACATTCTTCACCACAGTCATTGAACACTTCTAAAATGTTGTGCAACAAATCTCGTATTTGCAAACAAGTAATTTTAATCCACCAAAAATTAAGATACTCTAACTTGGTTAGCTAAAAAAATGAAAAGTGTGAAATAGTATACAATAGAGTACAAACACCATGGATGGCTTAGTTTGCTATTGGAAGCTCTAATTCACTTCCATTTGGCATATTCTAGCCTATTCAAATTTAATACACAATCTACCTTGTTCCTTAGTTTAGTATATTCCATAGTTATGGGAGTAGGATAGGGGGTGAAAGTTCATGCTAGGTCGTAGGTAGCTCTAGGCTTCAATACTAAGGAAGAGGTATCATTCCATAAACAATTCAAAGAAGAAAAAAGAGAGTCATGGGCACTATATTGTGTCGACACAACGAACTACCATTTTTTTTAAAATCATCCATTAAACTCAACCTATTGTAATTTCTTTTGTAATCGGATCATATAACTCATGCTAGATTTAAAAAAGGACATGATCTACTTTACATAACTCAACAAAATTGGATGGTATAAAACCAATGTTTACACCATTAGGTACTGAAATTGTGGGATCAACCTAAATAGGTGTCCTATTGTCTTTCCCCACTAATTTTTCAAGGGACAAAATATTTCCATCTGGAATAGTAACATCATGCTTCCTTAACCACTGGTTAGTCCTGCATCTCCTATTTCAAGGCTAATTTTGACCTACCTTGATTTTCCCTTTTTGTGTACTTCCATGAATAGCACAACACTCCTTCCATTAGAATCATAAGTGGAAGGCATAGTTCCTCATATATATGATTAACATCAATACTATTCAAAGGATGGGTGTACATAGGAATGGTTAGAAGAGGTCTCGTATAAAGTACCTAATGTCGATTGTAATTGGACTTGTCTTTAACTAGAAGGTGTCTACCAGGGGAAAAATCACTTATATATTAGTAAATAAATGCCTAAACTTAATAAATCATAGTGAACTAGTGGTAGGAATAGATAGAAGAGATGGAAACCTAAAATTAGTTATGTAAAGAAATTGAATCGAACTGGGTATTGCATTCACATTTGTATCAGTATTGATTTTATGGACTCAACAAAATGCTAATGTTTATAAGGGAATATAGTTGCTAACGCCTAGTGCACTGAGCCTTAACCTAAAGTTAGCAAAGGGCCTAGTAATGGCTAAAGCATAAAGAAAGCTAGTTTTGAGGGGACTAACCCTGATCATTTGCTTGATCTCCCTATATCTTTTCCATATGTAACAAATGTTGGTGCTAAATACACATGTGTTTAACATGCCATTATGGATCGATTGACATTCAACCCCAAAACTGTAGGTTTTGATTCAATGCGTAGATGTAGGTTTGCATAAATCACTTAACATTGGGCCCATGCATGAATTCAACACATCAAGTAAGTTTGCATCATCCATTTTCCAAATATCACACATGTGTGAATTCATGGGTAACACATGGACGAGATGTTGCACATTTTCCTTGCATCGATGGCCTATCGAAGCAACACACTCAACAACAATCTAGGAAGATCATATATTATAATCATAAAACTATGGGAAACCATTGAACAACTAAGGCACCAAAGGAAGCTACAATGTTCAAACCTTGACGATTTCCCCATATGTTTTTCTCATTGATTACCATCCTTAGAACAACCATTTCCTAATAAATCTAATTTATATTTATTATTTACAGGTCAGGCAATTGATAAACAATATCAATTATGATCCCATGACAAGTGTATTTCATGTTCTTGAATGGAATCCAAATTTCTTATTAATAAGTCTAGTCTCATCTCAAACCCCTACTGGATGATTTTCATCATATCTATCCACCCTACCAGCGAACACCCTCATTGGGGTAGCTCGAGCATTTTTATGTGAATTGTTAGTTGAGCATGCACAACCGTGAGACCAACTAGATTTGTATGCCTTGGTCTAGTTGATGATGTATTCATTGAGGGTATTCACCATACTGAAATTGTTCTTAATCTTCCATCTCTTCTTCCTACAACAAATTTGCAAGGTAAAGTTATCGAAGAGGCCCTTAAAGAAAATTGCTTGCTAGTTAAAGAAAAGTAAGGTGGCGGTTTGAATTTCAGTTAAATAAACAACAATTCCCATCTAAATTGAATCAGAGTATGAGATTCCCTGATTAGTCCAACCTTGACCTGATCATCCCATGGCTTCATGGAGGAATTTTTCCAAAATGCTTGATTCAAGCGATTAGTCTAGGGATTCAAACTTGTGGAGAGTTGTGTAATATCTCTCTTTGAATGAATAACAAGAGGCAATACTGATACTTCTGATGTTTTTCATTTTCACTTGGACATCGTCAAAGGTGGAATAAGGGACACCACATAGGAGGATAAGAAAAATGTGATATTTACCATAGTTCACACAGAAGGTTTTCTAGAATGGCGAAGAATTACAAAACCAAAGGATGACCCATATTGAAGTCGAGTGGAAAAATAAGAAGAAAATGTATCCTCATTTGGATGTATTGCATTATCTCATTCCTAAATCCTATATTCAAAGAGTAAGTTTTTAGTCCTGCCACGCTATAGAGAATTATCATGAATAGTGTTTTCTACTCCACCAAATAAGATAGATAGAGGAGATGATAATCAAATAAGCCATTTGTAGTGTCTAGAATATCTTTCTCTATGGGAAACAATTTGTGAAATCACATGTTTTTCCAAGCCAATGGTTTGTAAATGGGATCATAGAAAGTTGAGAAACTATGATATGTTGTTTTTCCCTTGCTTCTACTTAAATTGAAAAGAACCACCATGGATGGGAATGGGTACAACCATTATAGAAAGATTAAACAATAGCTCAGTGGAGCATTAATAGCTTCCACCACCATGAATGAACTATCTAGGCCTCCTCAACCAACCATTAGAAGGAGGGAGTTGGGTTGCTAAATCATGACCCAAAGAAAACCACTTCCATGGCTCAAACTACTATTGGATATTTTTATATTAGTATTGCTATTGATTTTGTAGGATTTTATATAGCTAACTTTGCTTTGGTAGAGCACAATTCAAATAAACAAAATAGAAGGATAAGACGGAAAATTGAACAACATGGCTATGGAGAATGACAATGAAGTAGTTGGCCAGAGTGATTAGGCAATGTAGCAAAGTTTGAATGTATCATGTCATTTTTTGAATCATTTAATTACTTTGCTTGATCCAGGAACCATGTCTAACAACATGTGTCAATACCTTATGTTAGAGAATTAAGTGCACCTAATATTTGACCAATGCTAAATTTTGTTTTTTCATATTTTTAAAACCAATTTGGAAGATCTAGCAAATGATTGAAAAATAATGCCATCAACTAAGGGTATTTAGTCCCATCACTATATTTCGAGCCAATATGAAAACAATATTATATATTTAGAAAATGAATAAAAAAACATTTGAATTTTTAGGAAAACAATTCATAAAATATTGAAGAAATATGCAAACACTATACAAAATTAAATTATTTTGACTTTGCACCAAAAACTATAATCCCTAGCAAATTAGAGTATACAAAAAAAACTATTTTATAGATGTATTATAAACCAATTATATATGGCTTAATATGACAGAATATAATCACATTAACATAATATTTATAATAATATTAAAAAAATTGAAATGTGTACGCAATTTTAATAATAATTTAAGAATTAACATAATATTTACAAAAAAAATGAAAATTTTAAATATTTTATAAAAGATTTTCAAATTTAGATTAAACCATTAGATTCTCCTCCTTTGCATCTGCATGATCAGATAAAATAACTATCTTGTTTTCCATTCTAGGTAGATAAAACAACAAATTAAGTTATAATCAAAACAAAAAGAAACAAAAAAATTGCAATCCATGTTGTCATTCTACGTAGTTAATGTATTGAATACAACTCACCTATATTTCAAATACTTCAATCTCTTCTTGTTCTCAACTTTGGAAATATGACTATATTTATTTCATTCATTTATTTTATATTTTGAGTATAGTTTGGCATCCACAAGTCATATATATTACAGATTGAAACATCTACCATACCTCACCTTACAATGCCTTATATCGAGAATCTTAAATGGCTTCTGCAAGTGACATATCAGTTCAAATGTTTTCCAGTTCAAATTTAAACATTCTCAGGTTTACCAACTGGTTTCAAAAAGGAAGAAAGAAAATCTTTGAAGTGAAATGGAATTGGACTCATAATCCAACATATTACAAGGATAGTCAATGCTAGTTTGTTTAACAAACTACAATTTTGTTGAAAATGAACTACTTGAATCCTTGGTAGTTTTCTTTTGATCCTCCTATATAAGATGTGCAAAGTGGTTTCCAAAACAACAACCCAATTACATGCAACGATTATGATGTTAACAATAGATCTATTTAGTAATAAATATAAGGTCTGCAAAATCTTTGAGCCAAGATAAGGAATGCAAAAGAGAAACATGTGTTAGAAGTTAGGCTCTTTTAGAAAACTACTCAGAAAACACATAAATTTATGGGTGAATGGCTAATAATGTGATAAGTGACTTGTTAATCAAACCCAACCTCTCTAATACCACTGCATGATTTTGATTTATGGAACAACTCTATAAAATAACGCACCTCATGTGTATATTATGTCTATTGTAAATATGTTCTAGTCATCTCATCGTATTCAAAACATAGAAACACTAGATTTAAGATTATCTAAAATCTATTTAACTATGTTTTTCAATTCTCGAGACAACGTATGTGTCATTAAATTTCTATTTAACTATTATTTTTAATTCTCAAGACAACATATGTGTCATCAATTAATCTCTTTCAATGCTCAGTGTGCCAACTAAAACACATGCATTTTGATGTCAAACAAGTTAACTACTAGCTATGGAAAGTAATTCAATAACATCTAATAGTAGAGCATAATGAATGTAGATTGCACCCCTAAGTTATACCATATAGAGATTGTGAGAGATTACTTATTACATGATGAGATTGATTCACTGAGAAATAACAATACTTGGAACAATGTTGCTATAATTATAACATGTAATTATGTAGTATAATTGTGATAGTTCATTCTACACTAGAAATAATACTAGCATATTATAACACAAACAAAATAGGCACATTATGCACCATAGTCATTAAACACTTCTAAAATGTTGTGCAATGAACCTTGTATTTGCAAACAAGAAACTTTAATCCACCAAAAGTGAAGATACTCTAACTTGGTTAGCTAAAATAATGTAAACTGTGAAATAATATACAATAGAGTACAAACACCATGGATTTATTACTTTGCTATTGGAAGCTCTAATTCACTTGCATTTGGAATATGCTAGCCTATTCAAACTTAATACACAACCTACCTCGTTCCTTGTTTTAGTACATTCCATAGTTATGGGAGTAGGATAGGGGATAAAGTTCATTCTAGATTGTAGATAGCTCTAGGATTCAATCCTAAGGAAGAGGTATAATTCCATGAACCATTCAAATAAGAAAAAAGAGAGTGATGGGAACTCTATTGTGTCGACATGGGGAACTATCACTTTGTGTGAATCATCCATTAAACTCAACCTATTGTAATTGCATTTGTAATCGGATCATAGAACTCATGTTAGATTAAAAAAAGGGCATAATCTACTTTACATAACTCAACAAAAGTGGATGGTAAAAAAAATCTTTACACCATTAGGTGTTGTAATTGTGGGATTAACCTAAATAGGTGTCCTATTGTCTTGAACCCCCACTAATGTTTCAAGGGACAAAATATTTCCATGTGGAATAGTAACATCATGCTTCCTTAAGCACTGGTTAGTCTAGCATCTCTTATTTTTAGGCTAATTTCGACATGGGGAACTATCACATTCTGTAAATCATCCATTAAACTCAACCTATTGTAATTGCATTTGTAATCGGATCATAGAACTCATGATAGCTTAAAAAAAGAGCGTAATCTATTTTACATAAATCAAGAAAAGTGGATGGTATAAAACCAATATTTACACCATTAGGTGCTGAAATTGTGGGATCAACCTAAATAGGTGTCCTATTGTGTTGAACCCCCACTAATTTTTCAAGGGACAAAATCTTTCCATATGGAATAGTAACATCATGCTTCCTTAATTAATGGTTACTCCAGCCTCTCCTATTTTAAGTCTAATTCCGACCTACTTCGGTTTTCCCTTTCTGTGTACTTCCATGAATAGAACAACAACCCTTCCATTAAAATCATAAGTGGAAGGCATAATTCCTCATATATATGATCAACATCAGAACTATTCAAAGGATGGGTGTTCATAGGACTGGTTAGCAGAGGTCTCGTACAAAGTACCTAATGTCGATTACAATTGGACTTGCCTTTAACTAAAAGGTGTCCACCAGGGGGAAAATTACTTATATATTAGTAAAGAAAGGCCTAAACATAATAAATCATAGTGAACTAGTGGTAGGAATAGATAGAAGAGATGGAAACCTAAAATGAGTTATGTAAATAAATTGAATCGAACTGGGTATTGGATTCACATTTCTATCGATATCAATTTTATGGACTCTGTTAGCACCAATTCTTGCAAGTGGGGTGTTTCTCTCCAATTTCAGGCCCTTGGTGTAAAATGTGAAGAAATGGGGTTTAAAATCCCATCAAATGTGTTTTATCCAAAGGCCGCATTCATGAGCGTCAAGCGCAGCACACAAAAGAAGTCCATTTCGGGCTTAGAATCAAACGAGCAAGCCCACGGTCTTGGTGCCTGGTCATAAGGAAGCAAAGCTGGAAAGAGCGGGGCATTTCAGGATTATCATAGTGAAAGTGTCAAAGCCATCTTAGCCTTCCATATAGGGACGACACTTGGGTGCATTTGATTTAAAAAGGGCGTAGATCTGGGCGGTCATGATCTACACGCCCAGATCTACGGACGAGGTCCAATTTCGAACCCCCTCCATCGTTCTACCTTTAATGAGGGGGGGGGTGGTCCGAAATTCAGCGCACAAGTTTGAGCAGTTGGGATTAAAGCTCTCCGATCTGTGGCCCACATCCAATTCCAGAACCCCCTTTTCATTATGCCTTTAGTGAGGGGGGGGGGGTTCGGAATGAGGCAGTTTTTAGTGCAGGTCCCCCTGCTATCATGGCACCTCCTCCTTGTGTCATCCCCCACTTCTTCCAAACCACTTACCGCCTCCCTTTTCCCTTGCCATATGTCCACTCACCCTCATGGTATATCCCTTTCCCCTTCGCTCCCTCTTTCCTTCCTGATGCAAGAGCATCGCCAACAACAAGCGAGCGTGGGGCAAGCGCCAACACATTTTGGCACATGATAAATTATTTGAATGTTTTGAAGTTGGATGTGCCAAACTTAAATGTAATAGTTAAGAAAGGGCGTACTTCTTGATTGTAATTAGACATTGAGCGTCCCGCTCTCGTCTAAAGGACTAAGAGGCATTTATGCTAGTAAATATAAGTAGGTAGCTTTGAATTCTTAGATTAGACATTTTTAGGAGCAGAGGGAAAACAGATATAGACACCCTCACTCGTATCATTGTAACATTAACAAAATCAATCAAGAGAGCATAGGAGAGAAGAAGCAGAGAGCTTTGTAGAGTAAAAACCCATGTACAAAAGTTCTGGATTAATATGAAGATCTTTAGTTCAGACTCATGGTGTCCAATTGCTTTCTATGTTGTACATGTTGATTGATATATGTTTGTTTACTCTTTTTATGCATTTTCTTTGATGCGTGAATGTATGATTTCATCTTAAATGTCTGAAATTTGAAGAGAGGGAGAGTAAGGAATGAGTTTCAATTGTTTCTCTGTCTGAGCAAGATTTTTCCTGCAAGGAGTGCAATGAAGTGGTCCGCAAGGTGTGTGTTGACAAGAGTCCAGAGTTTCATCTCTGAAAGCTCAGAAGAGATAATGTTATTCTCACTCTTGCAGAAGTGCAAGTTAAGCATAGGAGCCATGCAAGGAGTGCGCAGGCCAAGTGAAGTCTCAAAGTTATAACTTGAGTGAAATTGTTGAAAGACTGTTGTCGCAGGGAGTGCGCAGAGTCAAAGGGGTTCAAATACTTGGTGTATTTGAAGAAGTGCCGCAAGGAGTGCGCGCAGGAATTTTCCCCAAAGAACTTGATGATTTTTCGATCAAGCTCAGGAGGGATAGAGTCTTCGAAGTAGTCGAAGAAAAACTCAAGAGAACTAGTGCCTTGAAGTATAGAAAGGAGGCATAGCGAAGTTGTTTTGCAAAAGGACAAGTTCTGTAAGTGAACACTTTGTTCATTTCGCAGGAATCGTCAAGGAGGAAATTGACGGTTGGAATTCTCTATGGAGAATTCAGGAAGTTCCAAGAGCCATCAGATCTCGCAGAGAAGCAAGAAGGGTTATGGAGCATTTCTTTCTAAGTTGACACTAAGGAGAAATCAGTTCGTAGGATTTGAACCAATAGGGGTCATCAGATCACTCATGAAATCTCATTTCAGGGTTTCGGGAGTTGGAGAACTGAAAGCCTTGCCTCAGGATTCATGAGGCTGCAAGTAGAGAAGTCACGAGATAACCATAGTCATCCATCAGAGGAGGATAGGTGGCAAAGATCTAGGGATCTCGCGAACTCGGAGGTTCGCAGGGTGAGAACCCAAGAATTGGGTCCTCTAAGTCGCGAGTGGCGAAATCGCGAGGAGTGAGGACAGTCATTGGATCCAGGTCGTGGGAGGACCGTTGGATCAAAACCCATCGTGCGTATCGCACTTTCAGAGGTTTGGAGGTTGGGAGGACCTTGTCTCAACATCAGAAGTCACAAAGTGTCGAAAGCCGAGGAATGGAGGAAACACGTGGCAGAACCACGAAGTGGGCCCAAGAAGTAGACCGGTGGACACACATCACCTAGTGAAGAAGTGAACACCTATTGACCTCTCGTGTCTTGGGGATTCATGAGATAAGAGTACAAGAGTTCAACCTTAGAACTCACGAAGTGATGAATAGCGAAAGGTACTAGCACTTAGCCTAGCCAATAGTCGCACAAGGAAGGTGTTGACAAAGGAAGAGATATACCCATTTCGTGATCTCAGGTATCACGAGATTGGAAAGGAAGAGTCGGGAGTCACAACTCATGAACTCGCGAGATTGCGAGTTGCGAAAAGGACCTGTGGATCGATTTTGACTGAGATTCCAGTGGGAATTGAACGAACTGATCCAGCTCAAAGAAGGTAAAGAATGATCCTGTGAGCGGATCTCGGTTCGAGGGCATATAGGTCTACGTCACTTTCGACACCTGTCCTTCTCCCTTCCACGTTTCTTCGTCATAAGAAATGTGTCCTTCGTTCTCCCAGGTGTCGTGTCCCTTCTCTCTGACCCGTCGCATTTCGGCCTCCTCATCACGATCCTAGGGCACATCACCTCATCGGCTGGTGACATGGCCCCCCGCTTCTCCGCCTCTTAGCTCTCTCACCTCAAAGCCCACATATTCTTCCATGTCCATCCACATGGCTCCTCCTCAACTCATCGTCCTCTCACCTCCTGCCATGTGTCTCTTTCTCCCAGTCACCTCCACCTCGGCACCTTCCACCATCTATTGTCCCCTGCCTCTGTATCACTTCCACATAAGTGCCCCCCATCTCACCTTCACAAGTGTTGGCTCATTTTCCCTCCTCGTCAGATCCTCATCCATGCCTGCCATCTGGGTCCCCCCCGCAACAGTCCAGCGAAGCAACAAACATCCAAAGGGAGACTGCCACATCCTGTAGGGGTAGAGTTGACCAAGCCTTACCTAATCCTGAGAGAGTATTTATTGAGGTAGTTGATGGTGGTTGAATGCCATCTCCTTCCATAAATAGAAGGCCAGGAAAGGACAAAGCGTAGAGGCATAATATCAGTATATCCTGACAAGATCACGTCTGACATAAGACTGCATGGGCAGTCTTCCCAACGTCTACATGTGTAGCCTGATAGAGAATCTCCTCAACGTTAAGCATTGAACTCATGATGTGATCGTGATTTCAGCGCTTAAGTCAGTTCCAAGTATATGTAGGCAATTTTTCCATTTTTGTAAGGATCGATGGTAGAGCGAAGCTCCCAATTGTAAAACTTTAACTAAGCCTCTGGTTCTCTGGTTATAGATTGACATTTTGAGACTTCTTGTTTAATGGCAGCCAACCTCCTCCTTTCCTTTTTTTCTCTGAATCTTAAAGCCCGGGCATGGATGATCCAGTCGGGTGTTGTTATAACTATATGATGCATGTTTGATTGTATTAGTTCTGCAACTTTTTTAAGTTTATTTTGAAGTTTCTTGAATCTGAGAGGATCTCATATCTAAGACTTTTCCCCTTCTAAAGGGCTACTGGAAGACCGGATGTCCAGAGCAGACTTTATTTCCCCTTTCTTTCCCTCCACTTACTCACCACTATGCAAAAATTACTGGCTTAAGTTAGATCAAGACCTCGCATGTCTTTGTTGTTCCAACCCATTTTTCAGAGTTAAATGATATTGTTTTGAGTTTGCTTCCATTCGATCACCCTTTTATAAACAAATAGTGACATAAACTGATGGGCCTCAAGCTTACTCCTACTGCAATCCAGGAGTGACTTCTGATGCCAACATTTCTGGCGTCGTTGCCAGGGACAAAATTGAAAATTTTCCCTGGGATAGAACGACATTAAGCCTTTGATTCTGAAGGTGCATCAGGCATCAGAGCCCTACAAGATTGTTATTGTGCACCTGACGACTCCATTGTGGCGACTCCACTGTGGTGGACCTACTGTTTTGTCTGTGGCTACTTTAACGCACCTGAGAGTTGACCCTGAGGAGCTTTCTCGAGAAGGTTTCAGCAGTTGCTTTCTTATCTTGAGAAGTTTCATGGGAGGACACAACATTAAAATCCAGCCTTTGATGGTGAACAAAGACCAAACACATTCAAAGATGTGAATCTTTCACCTGATGACTCCATGATTCGAGGATCGATTGGCAGCTCCACTAGTTCGATATGGAGAAAATCCTAGCTCGAAGATTTGCTCCTTTTAATTTTTCTGCTATTCCTGGTTTTCCTAATGTTGTCCCTTCTCTAGATGAATGGAGCGATTATTTGCCCGTATTTAGAGAGCGTAAGGAGGACAACACTGCTCAGCATCTTCGTGAGTTTCATGAACTGATGCATCAGTGGGAGATACATCATGGGGATGTATTATTGAAAATGTTCATGTTCTCGTTAGTAGGGGATGCTCATGAATGGTATCATTCTCTACCCCCTGCTAGCATTTCTTCACTTAGCGAATTTCATGCAGCTTTTAATAGGCACTATCAAAAGTTTTATTCCTCTGAGTTTATCTGTCATATCTGTTGTGAGGAATGTGAGGACAGTGAGGATAATATGGCCATTTCTCATGAATGTTGTGAGGATAAGAGTAGATATAATAATGAATATCCCAGGGAGGAAGAATATTCTCTGAGTGAGATGATGGAGCAGGTAAAATCTCTCTCTACCCAACTGGATAGGTGGGAAGTTGAACGATGTGTAGAGGATTTTCTAGCCTTTGAAGAAGATTCTCTTGGTATCTCTACAATGGATGATGGTGGAGATCCCAAGGAGAAAGAAGATGCTCTGAGTGAGCTGATGGAGCAGGTGAAATCTCTCTCTACCCGACTAGAAAGGTTGGAATCTAAAGACAACGAAGAGGATTTTCTAGTCCTTGAGGCTGATGTTCTTGGAAGCTCTTTTGAAGAGGATATTGAAGACTTCATAGCCATAGAGACATTAGTTTCTTCCCCTGATGAGCCTGTTGTCTCATATTTAAAGGAGGAAGCAATGGTGGAAATGGATTGTTCTCTTTTTCTTCACGAGATTTCCCATGATGTGTTTACATTCAGGGTTGAAATGGAGGATCGGGAGATAGTTCCATTTTTCAAAATGGAGGATTTTTGTTCTCACCCAGCTTTGATGATTATTTAGAAGAGGAGCAGTAGAGACCCACATCTCAATTTGCATACCATAGGAGAACCCAGTCTGTATATGACAGCTACGAATCATATTCTGATCTAGATATGTGGGATTTCCAAGAGCAGACCGTGGAGCCTTATCTTCTATTCGTTAACGAAAATTATTATGAGGAAATTAGCCATCCTGAGCAGTAGTTGGAAGAGTAGATCTTTCCCACGGGTCTTGTTTATGACAATTATGAATCTGACTCTGGGGAGAGCCAAGGAGAAGAACCAGAAGAGCAGTTGAGGGCACATTTTATTTTATGTCCAGAGCTAGTCAGCGAGCAGCCACCGCCTGAGATTAGTAAGCCTACGTCAGTTGTCCACCCACCTGTGCTTACCAGAGATATTCAGCCACACGCGAACAACTGTGTAGCAGAGGAGGTTGCCTGTCGCCCATTTTCTAGATTTTTCCACTGGTCCTATGAGCCTGTGGAGGAATACATGGAGTTGTATTTCCTTCACAACTTGGAGCCGCCCTATTTCATATCAGCTTCATCCTGTGAGGAGGAGTTGAAGAGTGTAGCCATTCTACTATCACTGTTACACCATCTATTAGTGATCATCGACAAAATGAAGGAGCATCCATTCAGGATGTTATTTGATTGGCTATGGTGGAAATTTGTGTTCACCTAGCCCCATGTGCAAAGAATTTTAGTTTAGGACTGTACATAAATAAGCTCCTTTGATCATTTGTTTTTGTTTGTTTTTACTTATCAGCATGTATTTTTAGAAGGGTGTTTTAAGCTCAACTCCATAGCCCAATAGAAGGAAACTGGAACTACAAAAGGAGTTCTTAGAGCATCACAGGGATGAATCTATCCCCCATGGATCCTAATGTTAGCGCCAATTCTTGCAAGCGGGGTGTTTCTCTCTGATTTCAGGCCCTTGGTGTAAAATGTGAAGAAATGGGGTTTACAAACCCATCAAATTCATTTTATCCAAAGGCCGCATTCATGAGCATCAAACGCAGCACACAGAAGAAGTCCATTTCGGGCTTAAAATCAAGCGAGCGAGCCCACGGTCTTGGTGCCTGGTCACAAGGAAGCAAAGCTGGAAAGAGCGTGGCCTTTTGGGATTATCATAGTGAAAGCGCTAAATCCATCTCAGCCATCCATCCAGGGATGACACTCAGGTGCATTTGATTTAAAAAGGGCGTATATCTGGGTGGTCATGATTTTCACACCCAGATCTACGAATGAGGTCCAATTCTGGACCCCCTCCATCTTTCTGCCTTTAATGAGGGGGGAGGGGGGGGGTCCAGAATTCATCTTCCAAGTTTGAGCAGTTGGGATTAAAGCGCTCTGATCTGCAGCCTGCATCAAAATCTGGACCCCCCTTGTCATTATGCCTTTAGTGAGGGGGGGGTTCGGAATGAGGCAGTTTTCAGTGCAGGCCCCCCTGTTATTGTGGTGCCTCCTCCTTGCGTCAGCCCCCACTTCTTCCAAACCACTTATCACCTCCCTTTTCCCCTACCATCTGTCCACTCACTCTCATGGTATATCCCTTTCCCCTTCACTCCCTCTTACCTTCCGACACATGTCCTTCTCCCTTCCATGTTGCTCCATCATAAGAAACATGTTCTCCATTATACCAGGTGTCGTGTCCCTTCTCTCTGACCCGTCACATTCCAGCCTCCTCATCACCTTCCCAGGGCACATCACCTCATCGGTTGGTGACATGGCCCCCCGCTTCTCCGCCTCTTAGCTCTCTCACCTCAAAGCCCACATATTTTTCCATGTCCGTCCACATGGATCCTCCTCAACTCATCGTCCTCTCACCTCCTACCATGTGTCTCTTTCTCCCAGTCACCTCCACCTCATCACCTTCCACCATCTGTTGTCCCCTGCCTTTGTATCACTTCCACATAAGTTCCCCCCATCTCACCTTCACAAGTGTTGGTGCCTTTTCCCTCCTCGTCAGATCCTCATCCACGCCTGCCATTTGGGTCCCCCCCGCAGCAGTCCAGCGAAGCAGCAGACATCCAAAGGGAGACCACCATGTCCTGCAGGGGCAGAGTTGACCGGGCCTTACCTGATCCTGAGAGAGTAGTTATTGAGGTAGTTAGATGTGGTTTAACGTCATCTCCTTCCATAAATAGAAGATCGGGAAAGGAAAAAGCACATAGGCATACTATCAGTCTATCCTGACAAGGATCACGTCTGATAGAAGAATCCATGGGTAGTCTTCCCAACGTCTGCACGTGCAGCCTAACAGAGAAGCTCCCCAATGTCAAGCATTGAACTCATGATTTGATCACGCTTTCAACGCTTAAGTTAGTTCCAAGTATATGTAGGCAATTTTTCCATTTTTGTAAGGATCAATGGTAGAGCAAAGCTCTCAATTGTAAAACTTTAACTAAGCCTCTAGTTCTCTGGTTATAGACTGACATTTTGAGACTTCTTGTTTAATGGCAGCCATCCTCCTTTCCTTTTTTTCCTCTGAATCTTAAAGCTCGGGCATGGATGATCCAGTTGGGTTTTGTTATAACTATATGCTGCATGTTTAATTGTATTAGTTTTGCAACTTTTTTAAGTTTACTTTGAAGTTTCTCGGGTCTGAGAGGATCTCATATCTGAGACTTTTCCCCTTCTAAAGGGTTGCTGGAAGACCGGATGTCCAAAGCAGACTTTATTTCCCCTTTCATTCCCTCAACTTACTCACCACTATGCAAAAATTACTGGCTTAAGTTAGATCAAGACCTCACATGTCTTTGTTGTTCCAACCCATTTTTCTGAGTTAAACGATATTGTTCTGAGTTTTCTTCCATTCGATCATCCTTTTATAAAAAAATAGTGACATAAACAGATGGGCCTCAGGCTTACTCCTGCTGTAATCCAGGAGTGACTTTTGACGCCAACAGACTCGACAAGATGCTAATGTTTATGAGGGAATATAGTTGCTAATGCTCAGCGCATTGAGCCTTAATCTAAAGTTAGTGAAGGGCCTAGTAATGGCTAAAGCATAAAGAAAGCTAGTTTTGAGGTGACTAATCTCGATCATTTGCTTGATCGGACTATATATTTTCCATATGTAACAAATGTTGTTTCTAAAGACACATGTGTTTAACATGCCATTATTTCTCGATTGACATTCAACCCAGAACTGTAGGTTTTCATTCAACACGTAGATGTAGGTTTGCATAAATCGCTTAACATTGGGCCCATGCATGAATTCAACACATCAAGTAAGTTTGCATCATCCATTTTCCAAATATCACACATGTGTGAATTCATGGTTAACTCATCGACGATATGTTGCACATTTTCCATGCATCAATGGTCTATGGAAGCAACACACTCAACAACAATCTAGGAAGACCATATATTATAATCATAAAACTATGGGAAACTATTGAAAAACTAGGGCACCAAAGGAAACTACAATGTTCAAACCCTCACGCTTTCCCCATATGTGTTTCTCATTGATTACCATCCCTAGAACAACCATTTCCTAATCAATCTAGTTTCTATTTATTATTTATAGGTTGGGCGATTGATAAACAATATCAATTATGATCCCATGAAAAGTGGATTTCATACATGCTTGAATGGAATCCCAAGTTGTTATTAATAATCTGAGTCTCATGTCAAACCCCTACTAGATGATTTACATCATATATATCCACCCTACCAACAAACACCCTCATCAGGGTAGCTCGGGCCTTTTTATTTGAATTGTTAGCTGAGCATGCACAATCGTGAGACCAATTATATTTGTATGCCATGGGCCAATTTTTGATGTATTCATTGAGGGTATTCACCATAGTTGAATTGTTCTTAATATTCCATCTCTTCTTCCTACAACCAATTTGGAAGGTAAATTTATCGAAGAGGCCCTTAAAGCACATTCCTTTCTAGTTAAAGAAAACTAAGGTGGTGGTTTGAAGTTAAGTTAAATACACAATAAGTTCCAGATAAATTGAATCAGAGTATGAGCTTACCTGATTAGTCCAACCTCGACCTGATCATCCCATGGCTTCATGGAGGAATTTTTTGAAAATGCTCGATTCAAGCTACTTGTCTAGGGATTCAAACCTGTGGACTAATCGTCATTGGGGTAACTCGATCCTTTTTATTTGAATTGTTAGTTGAGCATGCACAACCATGAGACCAACTAGATTTGTATGCCTTGGGCCAGTTGATGATGTATTCATTGAGGGTGTTTAGCATAGTGTAATTGTTCTTAATATTCCATCTCTTCTTCCTACAACAAATTTGCAAGGTGAAGTTATAGAATATGCCCTTAAAGAATGTTCCTTGCTAGTTAAAGAAAATTAAGGTGGTGCTTTGAATTTCAGTTAAATACTCTATAAGGCTCAGCTAAATTGAATCAGAGTATGAGATTCCTCGATTAGTCCAACCTCAACCTGATCATCCCATGGCTTCATGGAGGATTTTTTCCAAAATTCTTGATTCAAGCAACTAGTCTAGTGATTCAAACTTGTGGAGAGTTGTGTAATCTCTCTCTTTGACTGAAGAACAAGAGGAAATATTGATACTTCTGATGTTGTTTATTTTCACCGTCAAAGGTAGAATAAGGGACACCACATAGGAAGATAAGAAAAAATGTGATTTTTACCATAGTTCCTACTGAAGGTTTTCTAGAATGGCGAAGAAGTACAAAACCAAAGGATGACCCATATTGAAGTTGGGTGGAACAATAGGAATCAAATGTATCCTCATTTGGATGTCTTCCATTCTTTCATTCCTAAATCCTATATTCAAACTGTAAGTTTTTAGTCCTGCCATGCTATAGAGAATTATCATGAATAGTGTTTTCTAGTCCACTAGATAAGATAGATAGAGGAGATGATAATCAAAGAAGCCATTTGTAGTATCTAGAAGATGTTTCTCTATGTGAAACAATTTGTGACATCACATGTTTGTCCAAGTCAATGGTTTTTAAATGGGATCATAGAAAGTTGAGAAGCTATGATATGTTTTTGTTCCCTTACTTCTACTTAAATTGAAAAGAACCACCATGGATGGGAGTGGATACATCCATTATAGAAAGAGTAAACAATATCTTAGTGGAGCATTGATAGTTTCCACCACCATGAATGAACTAGCTAGGCCTCCTCAACCAACCACTAGAAAGCGGGAGTTGGGTTGCTAAATCATGAACCAAAGAAAACCACTGCCATGGCTCAAACTACTATTGGATATGTTGATATGGTATTGCTATTGATTTTGTAGGATTTTGTATAGCTACCTCTTCTTTGGTAGAGAACAATTCAAACAAACAAAATAGAAGGATAAGATGGAAAAGTGACCAACATGGCTATGGAGAATGACAATGAAGTGGTTGGCCAAAGCGATTATGGATTTTAGCAACGTTTGAATGTATCATGTCATTCTTTGAATAAATTAATTAGTTTGCTTGATCCAAGAACCATGTCCAACAACATGTGCTAATACCCTATGTTAGAGGATTAAATGCACCTAATTGTTAACAAATGCTACATTGTGTTTTTTCATATTTTTAAAATCAATTTTGAGGATCTAACAAATAATTGAAAAATAATGTCATCAACTAAGGGTATTTAGTCCCATCACTATCCATCAAACCAATAAGAAAAATATAATATATATTTATAAAATTAATAAAAAAAACATTTGAATTTTTAGGAAAACAATTCATAAAATATTGAAGAAATATGCAAACACTATACAAAATTAAATTATTTTGACTTTGCACCAAAAACTATAATCCCTAGAAAATTAGAGTCTAACAAAAAAACTATTTTATAGATGTATTATAAAGTAATTGTATATGGCTTAATATGACACAATATAATCACATTAACATAATAATTTGATATTAACAAAATTGAAATGTGTATGCAATTTTAATAATAATTTAAGAATTAATATAATATTTACAATAATGATGAAAAATTTAAATATTTTATAAAAGATTTTAAAATTTAGATTAAACCATTAGATTCTCCTCCTTTGCATGTATAAAATAACTATCTTGTTTTCCATTCTAGGTAGATAAAATAACAAATTAATTTATATTCAAAACAAAAAGAAACAAAAAAAATTACAATCCACGTTGTCATTCTAGGTAGTTAATGTATTGAATACAACTCACCTAGATTTCAAATACTAGGTAGTTAATGTATTGAATACAACTCACCTAGATTTCAAATACTTCAATCTCTTCTTGTTCTCAGTGTTGGAAATCTAACTATACTTATTTCATTCATTTAATTTATATTTTGAGTATAGTTTGGCATCCACAAGTCATATATATCATAGATTGAAACATATACCATACCTCACCTTACAATGCTTGATACCGAGAATCTTAAATAGCTTCTTCAAGTGACATGTCAGTTCAAATGTTTTCCATGCTACAACTTTAAACATTCTCATTTTTACCAATTGGTTTCAAAATGGAAGAAATAAAATCTTTGAAGTGAAATGGAGTTGGACTCACAATCCAACATATTGCAAGGATAGTCAATCCTAGATTGTTTAACAAACTACAATTTGGTTGAAAATGAACTACTTGAATCCTTGGTAGTTTTCTTTTGATCCTCCTATATAAAATGTGCAAAGTGGTGTCCAAAATGACAACCCAATTACATGCAACGATTATGATGTTAACAATATATCTATTTAGTAATAAATATAAGGACTACAAAAGCTTTGAGCCAAGATAAGGAATGCAAAAGAGAAACATGTGTTAGAAGTTAGTCTCTTTTAGAAAACTACTCGAAAAACACATAATTTTATGGGTAAATGGCTAATAATGTGATAAGTGACATGTTAATCAAACCCAACCTCTCTAATACCACTACATGATTTTGATCTATGGAACAACTCTATAAAATAATGCACCTCATGAGTATATTATGTCTATTGTAAATATGTTCTAGTCATCTCATCGTATTAAAAACATAGAAACACTAGATTTAAGCTTATCTAGAAATCTATTTAACTATGTTTTTCAATTCTAGAGACAACATATGTGTCACTAAATTTATATTTAACTATTATTTTTAATTCTCGAGACAACATATGTGTCATCAATTGATCTCTTTGAATGCTCAGTGTGCCAGCTAAAACACATGCATTTCGATGTCCAACAAGTTAACTACTAGCTATGGAAAGTAATCCAATAACATTTGATAGTAGATCATAATGAATGTAGATTATACCCCTAAGTTATACCATACACATAGAGTGTGAGAGATTACTTATTACATAGAAATATTGATTCAATGAGAAATCAGAATACTTGGAACAATATTTCTATAATTATAACATGCAATTATGTATTATAATTTTGATAGTGCATTATACACTAGAAATAATACTAGCATATTATAACATAGACAAAATAGGCACATTTTGCACCATAGTCATTAAAAACTTCTAAAATGTTGTGCAGCGAAACTTGTATTTGCAAACAAGAAATTTTAATCCACCAAAAATGAAGATTCTCTAACTTGGTTTGCTAAAAAAATGTAAACCATGAAATACTATAAAAAGAGTACAAACACCATGGATGGCTTAGTTTGCTATTGGAATCTCTAATTCACTTGAATTTGGAATATGCTAGCCTATTCAAATTTAATACACAACCTACTTTGTTCTTTGTTTTAGTACATTCCATAGTTATGGGAGTAGGATAGGGGCAAAAGTTCATGCTAGGTCGTAGGTAGCTCTAGGCTTCCATGCTAAGGAAGAGGTATAATTCCATGAACCATTCAAAGAAGAAAAAAGAGAGTCATGGGCACTCTATGTGTCTACATGGGGAACTATCACTTTATGTAAATCATCCATTAAACTCAACCTATTGTAATTGCATTTGTAATCGGATTATAGAACTTATGTTAGATTAAAAAAAGGGCATAATCTAATTTACATAACTCAACAAAAGTGGGGAGTTGGGTTGTAAGAAGAGCAACAACCATGTTGTGCTTGAGGAAAACCATTATTGGGTTGTTTTATGTTGAAATTGTGGTTGGTGTGCCTATAAAAATGGGATGTGTTCACATGGTTCATTTTCTTGTTGATGAAATGGATCAAGATCCTTGATAAGGTTATTGTGAGAACTCGTAGAGAAATTGATATTTATTGGAGTTCCTAGTTATGATATTCTTATCGAACTAAATGCACTAGAGCCCTAGAGGAAAGTGGGAATGTCCAAGGGACTGTATGGTAGAAAAGGGGGATATTATTCATTGGGTTGTGCAAGTTAAGGGGAAGAGAGATGGTGGATTGGAACTGCTATTGGAGTAGAACCTGGGTTTTTGGGCTGCTGAATGTGGAGAGTGGACAACCAAGAGGGCCATATCTCCTTGTGGACTCATAGCCTTAGCTCGGGGGTGACTCACTATTGAGAATTGGAAGAACAAACCTATGGTTGGGAGGAACATCCTTCGTACACAACCAATTGGTTATTTTATAAATATATAAGTTTTTTGTTATATTTATTATGTTAATTCCACTATGTAATGTTTCATAAGAAAGTTGTTGTTTTTTCTTGAATGGTTGCATTCGTTTTTTTAAATATGTTGTTACTTGCATGAGAAAAATTATGGACATGCTACCCCTTGGTTTATTTAATATGCAGGGGATGTTTTTAATTTCATTTTTAGCAGGTTGGGTATGTTACATGAAATCACATAAGACGTTTTATTTTTAGAAACATGACTAAACTAGATGGATTTATATTCACTTGACACATGGCACATTATTTCCACTTGGAAGAAACCCTTTCACTTATATGTTTATAACAAGGGTACGTTGCATAGTAGCTAGTCCTTGTATTTACTTTCTAGTTAAGGTTTTTATATAGTTTCTCTCCTTTATAGTCTTTATGCATGTAAAATTCCTTATAATCTATTAATAATTAATCATGCTCATGCTCCTGCCCTATATAGAATATAGGGCATTAAAACAACAAAAATAAGATGCATGGAAATACCTATATTTTGCATATTTCGTAACAAATTAAGTTAATCAAAACAAAAAGAAACAAAAAAGAACTAAAATCCAGGTTGCCATTCTAACTAATTAATGTATTGAATACAACTCACTTTTATTTCAAATACTTCAATCCGTTCTTGTCCTCGATGTTGGAAATCTAACTATATTTATTTCATTCATTTACTTTATATTTTGAGTATAGTTTGGCATGCACAAGTCATATATATTACATATTGAAACATCTACCATACCTCAGTTTACAATGCCTGATACCAAGAATCTTAAATAGCTTCTTCAAGTGACATGTCAATTCAAATGTTTTCCATACTACAAGTTTAAACATTCTTAGTTTCACCAATTGGTTTCAAAAAGGAAGCAAGAAAATATTTGAAGTGAAATGGAATTGGACTCACAATCCAACATATTGCAAGGATACTCAATGCTATATTGTTTAACAAACTACAATTTTGTTGAAAATGAACTACTTGAATCCTTGGTGGTTTTCTTTTGATCCTCCTATATAAGATGTGCAAAGTGGTGTCCAAAATAACAACCCAATTACATGCAACGATTATGATGTTAACAATAAATCTATTTAGTAATAAATATAAGGTTTGCAAAAGATTTGAGCCAAGATAAGGAATGCAAAAGAGAAACATGTGTTAGAAGTTAGGCTCTTTTAGAAAACTAGTCAGAAAACACATAATATTATGGGTGAATGGCTAATAATGTGATAAGTGACTTGTTAATCAAACCCAACCTCTCTAATACCACTACATGATTTTATTTATGGAACAACTCTATAAATTAATGCACCTCATGTGTATATTATGTCTATTGTAAATATGTTCTAGTCATCTGATTGTATTCAAAACATAGAAACACTAGATTTAAGCTTATCTAGAAATCTATTTAACTATGTTTTTCAATTCTCGAGACAACATATGTGTCATTAAATTTCTATTTAACTATTATTTTTAATTCTTGAGACAACATATGTGTCATCAATTGATCTCTTTGAATGCTCAATGTGCCAAGTAAAACACATGCATTTTGATGTCCAACAAGTTAACTACTAGCTATGGAAAGTAATTCAATAACATATGATATTAGAGCATCATAAATGTAGATTGTACCCCTAAGTTATACCATACACAGAGTGTGAGAGATTACTTATTACATAGAAATATTGATTCACTCAGAAATAACAATACTTGGAACAATGTTGCTATCATTATAACATGTAATTATTTAGGATAATTGTGATAGTGCATTCTACACTAGAAATAATACTAGCATATTATAACACAAACAAAATAGACACATTCTGCACCATAGTCATTAAACACTTCTAAAATGTTGTGCAATGAACCATGTATTTGCAAACAAGAAATTTTAATCCACCAAAAGTGAAGATACTCTAACTTGGTTAGCTAAAATAATGTAAACCATGAAATAATATACAATAGAGTACAAACACCGTGGATGTCTTACTTTGCTATTGGAAGCTCTAATTCACTTGCATTTGTAATATGCTAGCCTATTCAAATTTAATACACAATCTACCTTGTTCCTTATTTTAGTACATTCCATAGGTATGGGAGTAGGATAGGGGCTAAAGTTCATGATAGGTCATAGGTAGCTCTAGGATTCAATCCTAAGGAAGAGGTATCATTCCATGAACCATTCAAATAAGAAAAAAAAGAGTGATGGGAACTCTATTGTGTCGACATGGGGAACTATCATTTTGTGTGAATCATCCATTAAACTCAAAATATTGTAATTGCATTTGTAATCGGATCATAGAACTCATGTTAGATTAAAAAAAGGGCATAATCTACTTTACATAACTCAACAAAAGTGGTTGGTATAAAAAATATTTACACAATTAGGTGTTGTAATTGTGGGATCAAACTAAATAGGTGTCCTATTGTCTTGAATTCCCACTAATGTTTCAAGGGACAAAATATTTCCATTTGGAATAGTAACATCATGCTTACTTAAGCATTGGTTAGTCTAGCATCTCTTATTTCTAGGCTAATTTCGACACAGGGAACTATCATTTTCTGTAAATCGTCCATTAAACTCAACCTATTGTAATTGCATTTGTAATCAGATCATATAACTCATGCTAGATTAAAAAAGGATCATAATCTACTTTACATAACTCAACAAAAGTGGATGGTATAAAACCAATCTTTACACCATTAGGTGCTGAAATTGTGGGATCAACCTAAATAGGTGTCCTATTGTCTTGAACCCCCACTAATTTTTCAAGGGACACAATCTTTCCATATGGAATAGTAACATCATGCATCCTTAATTAATGGTTACTCCAACATCTCCTATTTTAAGTCTAATTTCGACCTATGTCGGTTTTCCCTTTCTCTGTACTTCTATGAATAGCACAAAAATCATTCCATTAAAATCATAACTGTAAAGCATAATTCCTCATATATATGATTAACATCAGAAGTATTCAAAGGATGGGTATTCATAGGGCTGGTTAGGAGAGGTCTTGTACAAAGTACCTATTGTCGATTGCAATGGGACTTGCCTTTAACTAGAACGTGTCCACCAGGGGAAAAATCACTTATATATTAGTAAAGAAAGGCCTAAACATAATAAATCATAGTGAACTAGTGGTAGGAATAGATAGAAGAGATGGAAACCTAAAATGATTTATGTAAAGAAATTGAATGGAACTTGGTATTGGATTCACATTTGTATCGATATCGATTTTATGGACTCGAAAAGATGTTAATGTTTATGAGGGAATATAGTTGCTAACGCTCAGTGCACTGAGCCTTAATCTAAAGTTAGCGAAGGGCCTAGTAATGGCTAAAGCATACATAAAGTTAGTTTTGAGGGGACTAATCCCAATCATTTTATTGATCGACCTATATCTTTTCCTTATGTAACAAGTAAGTTTGCATCATCCATTTTCAAAATATCACACATGTGTGAATTCATGGGTAACTCATCGACGAGATGTTTCACATTTTCCATGCATCGATGGCCTATGGAAGCGACAAACTCAACAACAATCTAGGAAGACCATATATTATAATCATAAAACTATGGGAAACCAATGAACAACTAGGGCACCAAAGGAAACTACAATGTTCAAACCCTCACGCTTTCCCCATATGTGTTTCTCATTGATTACCATCCCTAGAACAACCATTTCCTAATCAATCTAATTTCTATTTATTATTTATAGGTCGGGCGATTGATAAACAATATCAATTATGATCCCATGAAAAGTGGATTTCGTACATGCTTGAATGGAATCCCATGTTCTTATTAATAATCCGAGTCTCATGTCAAACCCCTACTGATTGATTTACATCATATATATCCACCCTACCAACAAACACCCTCATTGGGGTATCTCAAGCCTTTTTATTTGAATTTTTAGTTGAGCATGCACAACCGTGAGACTAACTAGATTTGTATGCCATGGGCCAGTTGATGATGTATTCATTGGGGGTATTCACCATAGTGGAATTGTTCTTAAACTTCCATCTCTTCTTCCTACAACCAATTTGCATGGTAAAGTTATAGAAGAGGCCCTTGAAGCACATTCCTTTCTAGTTAAAAAAACTAATGTGGTGGTTTGAAGTTCAATTAAATGCACAATAAGTTCCAGCTAAATTGAATCAGAGTATGAGCTTACTCGATTAGTCCAACCTCGACCTAATCATCCCATGGCTTCATGGAAGATTTTTTTTATAATGCTTGATTCAAGCGACTTTTTGAGGGATTGAAACTTGTGGAGAGTTGTGTAATATCTCTCTTTGACTAAAGAATAAGAGGCAATATTGATACTTATGATTTTGTTCACTTCCACTTGGTCACCGTCAAAGGTGGAATAAGGGACACCACATAGGAGGATAAGCAAGATGTGATTTTTACCGTAGTTCCTATTGAAGGTTTCCTAGAATGGCAAAGAAGTACACAACCAAAGGATGAACCATATTGAAGTCGAGTGGAACAATAGGAAGAAAACGAATCCTCATTTGGATGTCTTGCATTATCTGATTCCTAAATCCTATATTCAAAGAGTAAGTTTTTAGTCTTGCCATGCTATAGAGAATTATCATGAATAGCGTTTTCTACTCCGCCAAATAAGATAGATAAAGGAGATGATAATCAAAGAATCCATTTGTAGTGTCTAGAAGATGTTTCTCTATGGGAAACAATTTGTGACATCCTATGTTTGTCTAACTCAATGGTTTGTAAATAGGATCATAGAAAATTGAGAAACTATGATATGTTGTTGTTCCCTTGCTTCTACTTAAATTGAAAAGAACCACCATGGATAGGAGTGGATACAACCATTATAAAAAGAGTAAACAATAGCTCAGTGAAGCATTGATAGTTGCCATCACCACGAATGAACTAGTTAGGCCTCCTCAACCAACCACTAGAAGGAGGGAGTTGGGTTGCTAAATCATGACCCAAAGAAGACCATTGTCGTGGCTCAACATACTATTCGATATGTTGTTGCGGGTATTGCTATTGATTTTGTAGGATTTGCTATAGCTATCTTTGATTTGGTAGAGCACAATTCAAACAAACAAAATAGAAGGATAAGATGGAAAAGTAACGAGCATGGCTATGGAGAATGGCAATGAAGCAGTGGCCTAGAGTGATTAGGCAATGCAACAAAGTTTGAATGCATCATGTTGTTCTTTGAAAGAATTAATTACTTTGCTTGATCTAAGAACCATGTCCAACAACATGTGTTAATACCCTATGTTAGAGAATTAAGTGCACTTAAATTTTGACCAATGTTAAATTTTGTTTTTTCATATTTTTAAAATCAATTTTGAGATCTAACAAATAATTGAAAAATAATGACATCAACTAAGGGTATTTAATCCCATCACTATCCATCTAACCAATAAGAAAACAATATTATATATTTATAAAAATAATAAAAAAACATTTGAATTTTTGGGAAGACAATTCATGAAATATTGAAGAAATATGCAAATACTATACATTTTTTTATTTTTTTTGAGTTTGCACCAAGAACTATAATCCCTAACAAATTAGAGACTAATAAAAAAAAACGGTTTTATAGATGTATTATAAAATGTAGTTATATATGACTTAATATAACACTATATAATCACATTAACACAATATTTATAATAATATTAAAAAAATTGAAATGTGTATGTAATTTTAATAATAATTTAAAAAATAATATAATATTTACAATAATAATGGAAAATTTAAATATTTTATAAAAGCTTTTAAAATTTAGATAAAACCATTAGATTCTCCTCCTTTGCATGTGCGTGATCAGATTAACTAACTATCCAGTTGTTGGTATTTTTTTATTGAAATTAAACTTTTACTTAATAAACACTTTGATCATATAAAAGTATATTTAAAAATGGTATTTTTTTTGAAATTAATTTTTGACTTAATTTCATCATATGAAAGCATATTTAAACTGTGGATTTTATTTAGATTAAAAAACTAACTATTTTGGTATTTTTTATTTAAATTAGATCATATAAAAGTATATTTAAACATAAAAGTATATTTAAACTGTGGATACTATTTAGATTAAAATTACATTTTATTCGTATCTGGAGGGCAGCTCAATTAGCAAGTGCCGTGAAAATGAAGTTCCATGAGGTTTCGAGTTCAACTCCCCCCAACTTACTTTGTGTGTAGCGTAAGGGGCATTGTGGGCACACCTGGAGGCATTTTACTCTAGCCACATCTGATTAATAAAAAGAAATCAATAACCAGAATCCAATAAATTATTACATAAAACTATTCCTACTAAACCTAGACTTGTATAATGAAGTATCATCCTTGAAACTGGAAACTGATTGGTTTAACTCTGTATCTTTTACTGATCTTAATTATTTTTTTTAAACCAAAAAATTATGTGTTTCCTTCACTCTTCGTATGTTTAAAAAATAAAAAAAGGTCAAAAAGTTGTTTAAAAAAACAAAAAATTACCTCTTACTCTTCGTATGAAAGGGTTGTTTAAAAAAAAAAAAATTATGTGTTTCCTTCGTTTAAAAAGACAAAAAGTAACGCAACCATGCTCCGCGCTCACAGGGTCTTCTACTGTAGGAAAATGGCGAGTTCGAACTCTGATATATGTGTGTGTGGCAGAAAGGAAAATGGCAACCATGCTCCCGCCCTCACAGGTTCCACAACAGGGTACGCGCTCACAGGTTCCGCTCTTCCACAACAGGGCCCGCGCTCACAGGTTCCGGATTGCCAGAGATGCCGACACCAATTACCTGTGCACCGTACTATCTGTGCCACATGTCTCTTGTAACACCGTAGGATCCGTGCCATTGTAGCCGTAGGATTTATGCCACATCCGTACCATTTTTGACGTACGGTAGGCCAACCAAGCTGTTCGATTGTCGACACGTGGCTCATTTCTATGCATTGGATCTGGTCATTTAATAGTTGTCACGTGGCTCGTTTACATGCGTCAGATGTGGCCGTTCGATGAGAGCCACGTGGCCCATTTTTGTGCATCGGATCTGGCCATCAGATGGAAGCCACATTTCTCATTTTCGTTCGTCGGATCTAGCCGTCCGATGGGCACCACGTGTTTCATTGTTGTGCGTCGGATCTTGGCCACGTGGCTCGTTTATGTGCATCGGATATGGCCGTTCGATGGGTGCCACGTGGCTGGTTTCTGTGCGTCGGATCTGGCTGTCGGATGAATGCCACGTGGCTCGTTCTTGTGCATCGGATCTGGCCATCCGATGAGTGCCACGTGGCCCATTTTTATGAGTCAGATCGGCTCTCTTTCGTGCGTGGATCTGGCCCTCCGATCTCTGCCACATGGCTCTTTTGTGCTTCAGATCAGACCATCGGATCGCTGCCACGTGGCTCTTTCCGGTGCATCGAATCCAGCTGTCGGCTATCTGCCACATGTCGTGTTTCCGTGCGTTGGATCTGACCATCGGATCGCCGCCATGTGGCTCGTTTCGGTGCGTCGAATCTGACCGTCGGATCGGTGCCACGTGGTTCGTTCCCATGCATCAGATTTGGCCGTCGGATGAAAGCAATGTGTTTCATTTTCGTTCATCGGATCAGGGCAAGCAATCGGTGCCATGTGACTCGTTCTCGTGCGTCAGATCAGGCCAAGCAATTGGTGCCACGTGGCTCTTCTCCGCACGTTGAATTTGACCAAGCTCTGTGCCACGTGGCTCGCCCTGGCACGTCGGATCTGGCCAAGCTTGGCGGTCCGGGATTATACAGGTAGCTAAATTGATTGTCAATGTGGGATATATCGCCACTTTATTGCTGCAATTTACCGGCAGCTGCATAGAAATTTACTATTTGAGGGCCATTTAAAGACGGCGATTTAAAGACAGATTCACGCAAATGTGAGGGATTTAATTAAGACGGCGATTTAAAGACGCAGATTTAAAGACAGATTCTCTCTGGAATGACCTCTCCTTGCAGGCCAAAATTCAGAACAAAGCACCCACACGCGGAATTATAAAATTTCCATATAATTATATCTCAAACAAAATATTTCCATATAATTTGTTACAATTACTAAGGACCCACAAAATCGTATAACAGAAGTAGTTGTGGGTGGCTTAATCGTTTTTTAAGTTCAAAACCCAATCATGAAGTAGTTGTGGGTGGCTTAATCATTTTTTAAGTTCAAAACCCAAGCACGTTGAGCAAACTATAAAAAGCTACATGTAGATTTAACTATTTAAAATTCTGACTGTTTTTGCAGGGAATATGGTGTTGTATGATCAACTGAGTTGGATTGCATACAGTTATTCTTGTTATTCTTACAACAGTTATTCTCCTCTAAAGTAACAGAGTCTTTTTTTTTTTTAATTATCTTGCTAATCTCTTTTTTACTCAAGTGACGTGTATCTCAAGTCACATGTCTCCCAAAACAAATATAATATGAGATCATTGTATTATGTTTCTTAATAAGTAAGA
>SNQJ01S0059040.1:106492-126278 GCA_010110895.2 Picea sitchensis
TTCACTTTGTGCATTGTGGTTGAGATCGTGGTTTAAATTGCTTCCGCAATAATAGTAGAAGCGATTCTGTATTTAACAAGTTGTGGTAATTGTTAGATCAGGAGAATCGTAGGAATACATTAATTTGTATCGAAATTTCTACAAGCCAGGATTGCCACTTACCATTTACACAGGAAAGTTGCAGTGTGATGGGACTAACTGAAGCAAGTGGAGCATGTTAATGAAAGTAGGATCACTTGGAAGAAGTTTAAGAAGTACTTCGAGAAGGAGTACCTCTCAGAGCATTTCTATGACAAGAAAATGCAGGAGTTCTTTGAACTCATGTTGGGAATCATGACTATGGCAGAGTACGAGAAGAAGTTATTGGGATTGTTAAAATATGTCAAGTTCATTGGTGATGAGAAAGTGAAAATACAGAGATTTCTAAGTGGATTGTCATCCTTTTATAAGGAAACGATCAAGTATGATGAAACCAATACCTTGACTGAGTCCATAAAAAAGGATAAATACCTGTATGAGCAAGGCCAAGGAAGAGAATCCCTGCAGAAATCTTGGAAGGAAAAAAAAATGTGAAGTTCGATCAGAGGAGGAAAGGATTCAAGCCTCCCTTCAATAGGACTGAGCCTAATAAATATCGTCAAGATCAGTATACTAAGGGGGAATCCAAAAAAGAAGATTCCTTGGGAAAAAGGGGAAGACCACCAATCCAATGTTGGGGATGCAAGGAAGATCACCTGTACAAGGATTTCCCACACAGAAAAGATAGAGTGAAGACTGTGCACAACATCTAAGAGGCTACGACATTCGAAGATATGAATCTATGTAGATTTAAATGATCGACAAGCAAAGTACCAGTCCAATATGATCTAGGTGAAAGGTGAGATCATAAATCAACCTGTTTCTATTTTGATTGATTCAGGAGCAAGTCATTGTTACATTGATCCTAAGATAGTGGATAAATTACATTTGGAGAAAAGTAAACTTGGAAAAGAAAGTTTGGTTCAGTTAGCCACTGGAACCAAAAGAAGAATCCATGATATGGTTAGAAGTTGTTCCATAAGTATTAATGGCGTGAATACTGTATTGATCTAAATATCATACCATTGGGGTCTTATGATGTTCTGATTGGGATGGATTGGTTGGACAAGCATCATGCTATCCTAGATTGTCATAACAAGAAATTTACATGTCTTGATGGAAATGGAAAACAGAGCACTGTGAAAGGAGTTCCAAGACCCATGTCTATAAGGGAGATTTCAGCCGTACAACTGAAAAGATGTTTTAGGAAGGGATGTCAACTATATGTAGCTCATGTGGAAGAGACAAATAATACAAAGGGGCCAAGCCTTGAATATTTGTTGGTGCTACGGGAATTTGAAGATGTATTCCAAGAAATACCCGGATCACCACCAAGAAGGGAGATAGATTTCTCAATTGATTTAGTTCCAGGATCTGCCTCGGTGTCAAAAACACCTTACATAATGAGCACACTAGAGTTACAAGAATTACAAATGCAGTTGGAGGAATTTTTGAAGAAAGGGTACATACTTCCAAGTGTTTCACCTTGGGGAGCACCTGTACTTTTTGTCAAAAAGAAGGATGGAACCTTGAGATTGTGTATTGACTTCCGACAGTTGAACAAGTACACTATAAAGAACAAGTATCTACTACCCCAAATTGATGACCTCTTTGATCAGCTGAGAGGAGCAAAGATATTTTCAAAGATTGGCCTGAGGGTAGGATACCATCAGGTAAGAATCAAGGAAGAATACATTCATAAGACAACCTTTAGGACCATGTATGGGAATTATGAATTTGTAGTGGTGCCATTTGGACTGACCATGCACCAACTGTCTTCATGTGCTTAATGAATGGCATATTCAAAAATTATTTGGACAAGTTTGTCATAGTATTCCTGGATGACATACTTATCTATTCTAAGTTTGAAGAGGAGCATGAACATCACTTAAGACCGATATTGCAAGTACTGAGAGAACGGCAGTTGTATGCCAAGTTGAGCAAGTGTTCTTTTTATCAAAAGCAGATCCATTACTTGAGACACATTATTTCAAAGCAGGGCATAGTAGTAGATCCAGAGAAGATTGAAGCCATTAGAGGATGGCCAACACCCAAAAATGTGTCAGACATCAAATATTTTATGGGATTAGTTGGATAATATAGAAGGTTCATAGTAGGGTTCTCTAAGATTGTGCATCCCATCACTTCTTTGCAAAATAAGGGAACTAAATTTGAATGGACACTCAAGTGTGAAAAGAATTTTAATCTGTTGAGGGAATTACTTACTAGTGCACCTGTGTTAAATATTGTTGACCCAAATGAAATTTTTGTGGTATGTACAGACGCATGTAAGGAAGTAATTTGGGGAGTCCTCACTCAAAATGGACATGTCATTGGATATGAGTCCAGAAACCTTAAGGAACATGAGAGGAACTATGCCACACATGACTTGGAAATTGCTGCCATTGCTCATGCCTTGAGGATGTGGAGGCATTATCTCATGGGGAAGAAATTTGAATTAAGAACACACCACATTGGCCTGAAGTATCTTTTTGAACAACCGACCTTGAATTCCAGGCAAACAAGATGGCTAGAATTTTTAAGTGAATATGACTTCGATATCAAGCATATAAAAGGAAAGGAGAATAAAGTTTCTGATGAACTTAGTAGAAGAGTGCATCTCATGCATGCTACTGCTGTCAGTATGCATCAGTCTGACTTGAAGAGTATAATTTTAGATGGTATTGTTACATATTAGCATTACCTACAGGTAAAGGAAAACTTACAACAAGGAGATGTACAACAAAAAATAAAGGAGTATGAGATAAAGGAAGATGGATTACTCATGCATAAAAATAGAATCTATGTTCCTAGTTCCGGAGAACTGAGGAATGTGGTACTAAAGGAAATGCATGATGTTCCTTATGTTGGACATCTCGGTTACCAGAAAACAATCACAACAATAAGAAGCTAATTCTTTTGGCCGGGAATGAAGAAGGATTTTGTTGATTACATTGCTCGATGTATGGAATGTCAGAAGGTGAAGGCTAAGCATAGGCACCTGACGGGTTTGCTGCAGCCATTGCTAATTCCAGAGAACAAATGGGAAGTGATCACCATGGATTTCATCATGGGATTACCCAGAAGGAATAAGCAATATGATTCAAGCATGGTGGTGGTTGAAAAATTAACAAAGGCTGCTCATTTTTTGCATGTGAAGACAACACATACAACAACTAATATTGCAGAAATTTTTATGAAGGAAATTGCTAGGTTGCATGGGATACCTAGGACAATTGTCTCAAACAGAGATACAAAGTTTACCTCCAATTTCTAGAGGGGGTTGTTTAAAGGATTTGGCACAAATCTAAACTTTAGCACAACATATCATCCCCAGATAGATGGCCAAATAGAGAGAGTCAATCGAATAATTGAAGACATGATGAGAATGTATGTGATGGACAAGCCATCTAAGTGGGAAGATTACTTACACTTGGTTGAGTTTGCATATAATAATGGGTATCAAGATTCATTGAGAATGAGCCCATTTCAAGCCTTGTATGGTAGGAAATTCAATACTCCAGTGAGCTGGGAAAACCTAGCAGATAGAGTGGTACTTGGGCCAGAGTTGCTCAAGGAAATGGAAGACCATGGTCAAGATTAAGAAAAATTTAAAGGCAACTCATGATAGACAGAAAGTTTATGAAAACAAGAACAGGGAAGTCAGATAATTTAGAGTAGGGGAGCATGTACTTTTGAAAGTGAAGCCCAAGAAGAGTTCTTTGAAATTGGGTAGTTGTACAAAGATGGCAGCCAGATCCTGTGATCCATTTGAAATATTGGACAGAATAGGATCGGTTGCATACATGCTTGCATTGCCTGCTTCCATGAATGTTCATAATGTATTTCATGTATCTTTACTAAAGAAATATGTACATGATCCTAACCATGTTATTGATTGGCATCTTATTCAGGTAGAGACGGAGGGAGATTTTCAGGTTCAACCAATACGGGTATTGGACAAAAAGGTAAAAATGCTCTGGAATCGAGTTATAGAGATGGTAAAAGTTCATTGGACCTGCTACGGTCCTGAAGATGCTACCTAGGAGAATGAATATTCCATGCGGGCAGAGTACCCACATCTTTATGAATAAATTTGAGATTTTGATCTATGTTTTGTATATCCATCGAGGACAGTGCCAAAATAAGGGGGAGGGGATGTAACACCCCAGTTTTTGAACACTCATTTTAAATAATGTATTGTTACAATGCTGAGAGGCCAGAGTTCCCAAATAATTATTAAAGGGCCAGAATGCCCAAGAAATGTAATGTTTTGATCATCATTAATAACAAACACATCTTTGGTTGCTAGATGGACAAGGACTAGAGTTATAAGGGGCTATGATTCCACAAGAGAGGGGGATTGAGAGGCTAAATGTTTATTCCTATGTTAATTACCTTTTTTTCTAAAGTGGGGGGGGGTCAGTTACATGAGTTTCTTGGGGAGGCCAGGAGGTTCTTGATTTCCCCACGAACATACTTAAACCCACCCCTGGTCCAATTGTGGGGTTGGTCATTGTCTTTTCCGCACCATCACCTTTGTGTTACCCCATTATTACCCTCACACAATCCAATGCACTTAAATACCTCCTCCATCCATTCTCACCTCCGTATTGGTCTCAGGAAGGGGAACCAAACTGTGAGAGAATTAGCCATGGGATAGTTGGTTGTAGTGGTAGCTGGTGTGATCCAGTCATGACTTGAGTCCTGCATGTCTGAGATTCAATGGTCTGTGTCTAGCATGGCTCACAACTACGAGTCCTGATAGTTCCAGCATTGATATTCTGGACTAGTTGCACTGGAGTCTCGAATAAGGAGAAGGGTTTCCTGAGGGATTGTGTGGCAGAGAAAGGTGGAGGTTCGTTCTCTCAGGTGGTGCAAGCTGGGTAGAAGAGAGTTGGGTACCTGGATTGTTGTGAGTGTTGGGAAACCTGTGAGATCTTGAGAGCTGACTGGTGTGGGAAGCCAAGTAACACTCTGAAATCGTCCTTGTGGATTCATAGCCCTGGCTCGGGGGTGACGCTTCTGTTGAGAAGTGGAGAAGTAGTGTCTACGATTGGGTGGAACATCCTTGGTCTGCAACCATTTGGTGTCATCTTTAATAAAGATAAGTGCTCTCTGTTGTGATATTATTATCTGCGTATGAATGGATTTATGTTGTATAGTTAATTATTATTAATTGAATCTTTAGAATATGCATGCTTGCTAGATATTGTTGTGCATGTCGTTAATTTTGTTATCTTGTGCATCCTTAATAAATAAAGAAGGTATCAGTATGAGAAATAAGTCCAAGGGTGGGCTTGCAGGTAGCATACCTCAGCCTATGGCTGGATGGATATGTTACACCTCCTGTGCCATAGCTCACATAGGTTATTGTTGTCATGTACCAAGGCTTGAACATGCTTTCCCTGGAACTTGTATAAATTTCCCTCTCTAACGCCAATGATCATTGTTGTGTCAAGGCTATCTCCCTCTAGACATATGAGTACTTTCCTTCTCTGAAATATCATGAAAAAAATCGTGTCCTCCATAACTAAGATTGAGAGAATATCCTTCTTTAGTCCTGGTACATATAACACATCCCAAGTCTCCAACGAATGATAAGACTCAAGCTCGAACAAGATTGTTCCCTCTCCCTTCACTACATACTTGACATTGTCACTGAGCTCCAAATGGATCCATGAGTTCTTAGTTGTTATATTTTTTAATAGATCATGTGCTTTTGTCATGTGACATGATGCACCATTTTCCAAGTACCACACTCTCCCAGTAGTTGTGCTAGTAGAAAGGAAAGAAACTAGTGATAAACCCCTCTCGAAATTTGTAGCAAACTCATCCAATTGAGTTTTTGCAGATATTACTACCTGCTACGATTTTCCTTTTCCTTTATTATTTGGACATTGAGATGCATACTGACCACTCTCGTGGCATGTGAAACACTTGATCTTACTCAATTCCTTCTTCATCCCTAGCTGTGATGTACCTCCATCACTGTTAACTTTCTATATGAGAACCTTCCCTTTTCTCTTCCTTGTCTTACTAACAAGGGCCATGTTCTCATCACTACTTCCTTGCTTGATTCCTTTAGACTCCTCCTGAGTCTCTTCTTGGATACAATCATCCCAAATCCTCTGCCAATATGGGAGTTTTTCCTGAGTGCAGACTCCCTTGACAAATGGTTCCCATGAACTGGGAAAACCATTCAATGCTACATTTACGAGCTCCACATCATCCACTTTCTCCCTAATAGCTACAAGTTGATAACGTACCTAAGTGAACCTCATTAAATAGTTGGTAACATTTTCAAATCTAGAGATCTACACAAATCTGTGTTTATTTCACAAGGCCATCTTCTTATTCATGTAATCGCTCTGGAATAATCCTACCAAGGCATCAAAAATCTCCATGGTATTCTTATTCTTAGATAAGTGAGGAATCAAATGATCCTTCATTGCATCCAAGACTACATGTTGGGATTTGATATCCTTGTTATGGTGAACTGCCAAATATGGCGGATCTGTCGGTGGAGGAACTACTTTTTCCAAAATATCCCAACCAAAGATAATAAGTTGGATGCTCCATCCAACCTGTCTTCAAATATTAGACTTAATTTTTCCATCCCTTAGATTTGATAATCTTCCATGGAAATAACATGCAGATGAAACTACCCCTATACTGACCTATATGATCTTGTATGCACATGTTACCACTACAACCCACATATGTACATGACATGTGCTCCAACAACCCGCATATATCCCTAGGCTACTAAAACTAGCATATATCTCTGTATAACTACAGAAATAAAGTTCTATCTCTGTACGACTGTTTCCTTGAAATCCAACCCTTGATTCCTAATTGTTGGTTATAGATTTGTTGATATCTTTATGTAGATATGAAAGATATGTTGCTAACTATTGTGAATCTAAAATATGGCTCCCTCTCACAATGAATGCTCCGATACCATGTTAATTTTATAATCCCGACACCTAGATATTTTGTTATCTAGTGATGTTCTTGTTGTAAATCAAATTATAAGCTCACAAAAAAGAATACAGTTATTGGAATAATTAACTCAAATAAATAGCGGAAGCCATATTGGAAACCAAATTGCATACACAATACAAAAAGATATTCTTCCCTTCAAATCATCTTATCATTAGAATAATATCAAATCTTACAAGGGCTCCCTTACCGGGAAAATGTCCCACATAGAAATACAAAAAAATATGGACAACACATGCAAACCTTAACAACTCCTCCTTGGTTTTACAATCCCATACAATCAAGTCTTAGAACTTGTATGTGAATTTCCTCATTGTAACCCATGTACATATGCACTTTCCTATATTGAAGCATGTGTAGAAACAAGCCTGACCTCAATATAGAGTGAGTACAACTTTGTAACTATTGTTGTGGCTCTGATTTGTCGGATCTTCATGCGGCTGCCCATGTTCTCTCTTCTTTCTAACCTATATTGAGCTCTAGATGAAATTCCTTCTCCACCTATCTGATATCTCCTTGAGCAAAAGTCCTTCTTTTCTCTCACTCTATAATGAAGAGTATCAAGTGTCTCCTCCTTCACCCTCACCATGCTTTTACAATATTGAGTTATGACCTAACCCTAATATCCAAAGTGATTGTCAACTAAGATTAAATCTCACCTCACTTGAGATCAATGGCTAAAATTTAATTCACTAATGCTAATAACTTTAGCATCTCATTAAATAAAACTCAACTAATTAATAAAAACACTTTACTTTAATAATTACTTTAATTAAAGAAAATTACCAAGGTAGAAGGCTTTGGGTGACTTCCACACGTCTAGACACTTAGAAATATACATAAGTACTACTTGTTCGATGTTATAAACATCAACACAGATGTCCCTCAAGAAACAAAAGAAGGACAATAAATTAACACCCAAACATTGTGGCCCCTCTAAGGTTTTGTAAAGGATTAGAAGTATGGATTCCAAATTGGAGTTGTCCCCATCTTCACATGTACATTCGGTCTTCCATGTTTCTTACTTAAAAAAGGTAATCGACAACAAGATCTCAGTCCAAACTATTCTACCAAAGATTAATAAAGAAGGGAAAAACATACTAGAAGAAGAAATAATATTTGAAACATAGATTAAGCAGTTGAGAAATCGAGCAATTGCTAAGTACCTCATAAAATGGAAGAACCCACCAGTGGAAGAGGCAACATGGGAATATGAGTTCTTCATGTAGAAAAACCCACGGTTAGTCAAGTGTTGAGGAAAACACTTATTTGAATAGGAGGGGCATGTTAAGCCCTAGAAAAATCCCCATGTTATGTGTAAAACCCCTTATCAAGCCCTATATATTGAATTATTACATTTTTAGTGTTATATTTGTATGTAGGCTAGAAACCTTCATTGTACCATTTGTCACACACACACCAAGGATATATAGTCTTAGATTCATATTACCTCATCTCCTATTGTCTTCTGAATTGGATATATTGTAAAATGAGCTTTCCCCCTCGAAGTGGATTGTATTCCTTGAATTTTTTTCATTTTAAAGGTGGTGGATCATAACAGGTTCTATGGAATCCTAGATCACTCCTATGTAGATGATAAGGAATTAATGTGGGGTGGTGCACATGCATGTTATTAATTCTTTCATCCCTTACCATACTACTATGTTTGAAATTTGAACTAATTTGTTTATTTCCTTGTTCTTGTCCTTATCCCTATTTTTTGATATTGAATCTTGAGTAGACAAAGGTGAGGCATGGGTTGCTTAGTGTCAAAGAAGAGGAGACACCATGATCCCTCCCTTGTTTTGCATAATTTTCTATCACACATGAAATATCAAGCTTGAAGGCGGTGAACCTCCTCTATCATGCAAAAGAGGTTGGGGTGAAGGTCCTCTTGCTCCAACAAAACTCCTTTGTGTGCAATGTATCATGAAGATCCCTTTGGTTCAAAACATCTCCTTTATCATTGCTTTGAGGACTCCAGGAAGGTTTGATTCCTCTCTTCCACTCTCCATTCCTTTTGTAATGATGAAGATATTGGTTGGTTGGTTGACACTCTAGAATAATTGCACACATTAGTGTTTCATGTATGAAAAAGAATATCAATTGAGCCATATGAAGGATATGAAAATATTTTTTGATAGTGAAATGCAAGTTATTTTTTCAATTCAATGTGCATAAGAGGTCATCATTGAGACTGTGTTAATTGTGTGAATATTGAATAGCATAACATCATGATTGTAGAAAGAATAACCTTATATAAGAAATGATATCCCTTAGGTTAAAATCCAGCAGACTATAATTCTAGAGTACTGTGTCATCCTAGGTAAATGAATAATTCTTGGACATAGTGAAAAGTAAATAAATAAGCATAAACTTGTGGTTATCGTAGAGGCTTGTTACTTATTTTTTGTAGCATCACCTAAAATTTCCATGAGAATATTGTCAATATCTAAAATTTGGAAAGTGGTTTGCATCTCTTGCATGACAGCCTTGGATATTTATTTAGTAATATTGTGACATACACAAAAAAATTGTTGTTCTTGGTGATCTTAATAGGTGTCCCACTCTTGATATTAAAACACCCAAATTACATAACATCATGATTGTAGTGAGGATAACCTTATACGAGAATTGATTACCCTTAGGTTAAAATCCAACACCTCTATAATTGTAAAGTATTATGTCATCCTAAGAAAAAGAATAATTCTTGGACATAGTGCAAAGTAATACAATAAGCATAAATTTGTGGTTATGGTAGGGCCTTGTTGCTTGGTTTTTGTAGCGTCACCAACAATTTCCATAAGAATATTGTTGATATCTAAAACTTGGCAAGTGGTTTGCATCTCTTGCATAAAAATATTGGAGATGCATTTTGTAAGATTGTGATAGAGACCACAAAATTGTTGTTCTTAGCAGTCTCAATAGGTGCTCCACTCTTAATATTGAAATACCCAAATTTAAAATGTTTAGCTTTGAATTGTGATTGCAAAGGATGTTTTCCTTCTCCTTCCTTTCCACTCAATGGAGAAAAATCTTGGGTTTACTTTTATACATTTCATCGCTCATCTATGCATCAAGAGTATATAACATAAAGTAGATTTTCTCTATTTATGGGCATGCTCAATGTCTATGAATGCATGAACCCTATTCTTTGATCTCAATCCAAATGCACACTAGATTAATTTTCAACTCCTTGTATTTTAACATTCCTCTTACCTTTTTTACATTCTCCCACCTTCCAATGGAAACATAGATGTTTGCAAGCAACCCATAAATTCCAACATTTTCAAGGTCTAGCTCAAGAAGATTTTATAGCACATGTTTTTCCAACTCTATGTTTCAATGAGATCTGCACTCAATGAGTAAATTCCACCATACCTCACTATAAGTTTCTACTATCATGGTAGAGAAATTGCGTGAGTGGAGATTTTTTGGTCGCACCTAGAGTGGAGCATTGTGCTTACATGGTTGATCTTCTTGGTCCTTGTTTATAGATTCATTCCAATATTCAGAATTGTTATAGAGATAGCCTTACCTCTTCATGGATGTGTACATTTTTATACATATTTGATCCTTCTTTCAATGTTCACTCAAATCTTCAATTTTTTTATGGAGATATCCTTACCTCTTCATGGATGTGTAGATATTTATACATATATATGCAATGTGCAAGTGTGAACTATGTTCACTGGATGGGTTATAACTTTTTTAAAACAAAATTGTTTAGCAATTGAGTAAAATATCTACAACTTTACCCATTCAGTGAAAACTTGGTACATAGAACATAATATATCATAATGGTTTTATATATCTAAGAAAATATTTATTCAAATGTTTCCATATAAATTGGACAACCTCATGCACAATTCTTATTTTAATCTCCACCAAAGAAGATATCCATTATAGATTGTGTCTACTCAAACACATCTGCTTGAAGATGTGGACATATAATGTCAAGTAAAACTTGATTACTAGAGTGAATACACTCATATTTACATTGAGCATTCATATGACCACATCCAAAGGCCAAAGTTGTATACAACATAATACATAAAATTGGTTAGGTATTTCAAGTTTTTATATGATGCATTTTAGGAAGTTGTGATGATGGTTACACTCTCATAGATTTGAGTCTTCCAATCTCCTTTTTGATCTAATCAATTGTTTCATTTGTTACATGAAGAGTTTATTTTTGTCTATTTAAAGTTTTTAGATCAAGTTTTAATTGTGAATGTTGCATATAATTTTTACAAAATATTATTAGATGATCTTGGTTTTTCTATACATGTATATCAAGAAATCTACCATTAGTTATTAGTTTTGAAAAGTAAAGTGGATAAAATTCATGTTCCTAGTTAAAATTGAAACACCAAACCCAAATCTATTTGAAATGAATAAAATAAAACTTTTGAAATACAACTATAAGAGCATCCCATTTATCCTAGCAACAATATAGATAAAATAGTGTACCCAATTTATCCTAGCAATAATATAGGGAAAAAAATTTCTAATGTGATGACCACCATTTATGTGAATAATTCTCTTGAAAGTCATCCCACTTCAGATATCAATTTGACAAGTTCCCCTGCCATACATGTTTATCAATTTATCTTGTAACAAATTTTCTTAGCCATTTGTTGGTTGCAAAATGACTAGAGGGGTGGATTAAGTGAATCGCTTGGCCATTTGCTAGATGTGAACCGACTAGAGGTGTGGATTAAGGGAATTTTGTTGCTAGGTGGTAGCCAATTACTTCATTGTGATTTTTTTGATGATTGAATACTCACCCCGGGAATCCCTCAAGGGTCAATAGAAGGAACATTGCACTGTCTCAAAATATTTTTTAGGTTGCATGGTATAAATCTCTTCTTCAACTCATGATTGTGTTGACATATATAAATTTTAACAAGAAATGTAGAGATACAATGCACAATGTACAAGGGTTTGGAAGTACTAGGGCAGTCGCAGGTGTGTGTATTATTGACTATGAAATTTGAACTCCATGAATTTCATCTTTGTGAACAAGCACATACACTTCATTCTGGAAGGGATATTGAGTCCCGCATTTGATATAAATATTCAGGAAGATGCAAAAATGGAAAAAAATAGTTCACGGTTCCCCTGCAACCCGTATTCCAGAGAATTTGGGCGATATAAATCAAAATAAAAACCCATTCCATGAAATTGGGGTGAATGAGAATTGAAAGTTGATTCATGCCAAATGGAGAGGGAGAAATCATCCCAAAAAATCTTCATTCCTAAAAAATTGGGGCGAATGGAAAGCTGCAACTCAAATTTCACATGGAGAAAACCAATTCTTTCCTCTCCTCTGGTAAATACATGTTGGCCAATCCTGTATACATAAAAAAATTAAATAAATTGAGGGTGAATGCTAATAAAACACTACAATTCAAAAAAGCTTCCCATCCAAAATTTGGAACTCTCTAATTTCACCCCTAAAACTTTCTCTGTATATATCGTATATTATTGAAAGCAAGTTTTTCAAACATGAAAACTTAGTCCCTTAGAAAAGTCAAACAACTTTATCTTATGCAATAGAGGATGATAAAAGGAAGCAACTGAGTAGTACATGTGGAACATGTTTTCCACTTTCACCTAAATGCAAGTGATGCAAATATTGGTGCACTTTTGAATTAAAGTGTTGAACACAACAAGGAGCATATGGTATAGGAAGGTTGGGCCTTGGAGCTAATGTTGATCCTAATGGAGTGAGAAAAATATGATGATGTTTACATTTTATACATGAATCATAAGATATTGAGATATCATAGATTCACGCAATCATTGTTAGAGATTCAACAAGACAGTTGAAGTATCCTCCTTTTTATTGGTTCTTTCATAATGCAATGTAATGCCAAATAGTACAATATGAATTTGATAAGTGCTATGTGACATTAGTATTTTGTAAAACAATATTGATGAAATTCACTAGTTTTAATAGTTGCCCATCATTGCAATGGACTATACAATTGAGGCTTAATATTTCCTTATTCTTAAAATTTACGTGCATTCTTTTTATGAAATTTAAAAGGAAGAAGGATTCTTGGCAAAGGAACGTACCATGTACCATATCAGATTATATAAAATTTTCAATAGAAAGCACCATGTACACCTTTATCTTGGCCTGAATTCATGACACATCGATAATATTTCAGTAACATTTAAATTATCGAGTGGTCAACTCAACATTGGTTGATTTATAATATCTAATATTTAAAAGGATAAGGATTCTTGGAAGAGGAACATCATTCCATTTAAAGAAGACTCTATTGTTTTTCATTAGAAAGAACAATGTATTACTTAATCTTGGCCCGACTTCATGGTGTGTTGACAATCTTTCGATAGCTTTGAAATTTTTAGTGGTCAACTCGACATTAGTTTCTTTGTAATTTCAATCTCAATTGAGGTGCATTTTGAAATTTTGTTCAAGAACTAAAAACATTTGGGCTTCAAAGGACTATATTGCTAAATTCAACATAACATCATAAGAAGCAATGTAATAATTTGCATTGATTGAAATTATTGAAATTGATTTGCTCCTTTATTGTCCTAAACTCAATAAATAATATATTTTTATGAATTGTGTCTGGCAAGACATTGTACTTTTATAGTGCAATCATTACAATTTTTCATAAATGAAAGAAGCTCTTATATTTTTCCAAATAAATTTAAATGATAAAAAAAATTATAGATTAAATTTTTATTTTATATGAATATTTGTTAACATTCCATACACTTACTTATTAAGAAACATAATACAATGATTTCAGAGACATGTGACTTGAGATACACGTCACTTGAGTAAAAAAGAGATTAACAAGAAATAATTAAAAAAAAGAAGACTCTGTTACTTTAGAGGAGAATAACTGTTGTAAAAATAACAAGAATAACTGTATGCAATCCAACTCAGTTGATCATACAACACCATATTCCCTGCAAAAACAGTCAGAATTTTTAATAGTTAAATCTACATGTAGCTTTTTATAGTTTTCTCAACGTGCTTGGGTTTTGAACTTAAAAAATGATTAAGCCACCCACAACTACTTCATGATTGGGTTTTGAACTTAAAAAACGATCAAGCCACCCACAACTACTTCTGTTATACGATTTTGTGGGTCGTTAGTAATTGTAACAAATTATATGGAAATATTTTGTTTGAGATATAATTATATGGAAATTTTATAATTCCGCGTGTGGGTGCTTTGTTCTGAATTTTGGCAAGCAAGGAGAGGTCGTTCCAGAGAGAATCTGTCTTTAAATCGCCGTCTTAATCAAATCCCTCACATTTGCGTGAATCTGTCTTTAAATCGCCGTCTTTAAATGGCCCTCAAATCGTAAATTTCTATGCAGCTGCCGGTAAATTGCAGCAATAAAGTGGCGATATATCCCACATTGACAATCAATTTAGCGACCTGTATAATGCAGGGCCGCCAAGCTTGGCCAGATCCGACGTGCAAGGGTGAGCCACGTGGCACAGAGTTGGCCAAATCCGACGTGCGGAGAAGAGTCATGTGGCATCGATTGCTTGGCCTGATTCGACGAAAGAAAATGAGACACGTGGCTTTCATCTGACGGCCAAATCCGATGTACGGGAACGAGCCACGTGGCACCGATCGGACGGACAGATCCGACACACTGAAACGAGCCACATGGCGGTGCTCCGATGGTCAGATCCGACGCACGGAAACGAGACATGCGGCAGGTATCCGACGGCCGGATTCGACGCACCGAAAAGAGCCATGTGGCAGATATCTGACGGTCCGATTTGAAGCACAGAAAAGAGCCACGTGGCATAGATCGGACGGCCAGATCCGACGCATGGAAGAGGGACATGTGGCAATGATCGGACGACCGGATCTGATGCACGGAAATTGGCCACGTGGCACTCATCAGATGGCCAAATCCGACGCACAAAAACGAGCCATGTGGCATTCATCCGATGGCCAGATCCGATGCACAGAAACCAGCCACGTGGCACCCATCGAACGGCCAGATCCAACGCACAGAAACGAGCCACATGGCCAAGATCCGACGCACGACAATGAAACACGTGGTGCCCATCGGACGGCTAGATCCGACGAACGAAAATGAGCCATGTGGCTTCATCCGATGGCCAGATCCGATGCACAAAAATGGGCCACGTGGCTCTCATCGGACGGCCACATCTGACGCATGTAAACGAGCCACGTGGTAACTATTGAATGACCGGATCCAATGCATAGAAATGAGCCACGTGTCGACAATCGAACGGCTTGGTTGGCCTACCGTACGCCAAAAATGGTACGGATGTGGCATAAATCCTACGGCTACAATGACACGGATCCTACGGTGTTACAGGAGACATGTGGCACAGATAGTACGGTGCACAGGTAATTGGTGTCGGCATCTCTGGCAATCCGGAACCTGTGAGCGCGGGCCTGTTGTGGAAGAGCGGAACCTGTGAGCGCGTACCCTGTCGTGGAACCTGTGAGGGCGGGAGCATGGTTGCCATTTTCCTTTCTGCCACACACACATATATCAGAGTTCGAACTCGCCATTTTCCTGCAGTAGAAGACCCTGTGAGCGCGGAGCATGGTTGCGTTACTTTTTGGTGCAAAGGTTTTCCAGAGCATTTTTTTGTTCCAATATCACCACGATTTCCTGTTGATGCGATGGAGACGGTGAATAAAAAACGCAAGCGATGATGCAGAGATTGGCCAGAAAAATAAGACTAAGTGTTCGGATCTTGGCCAGAAAAGTTTGACCACTCAGTTTCTTACATATTCGGATTATAAACACGATCTTGCTATCATGATAATTGACCAACAATTTGAGAGCGGAATCCTCCATCGCAGGTCTGGTAAAGTAAGTAATTAGAGCTTTATGCGTGCAGCCAGGAGGTAATTACGCCACCAATTTTTCCATCTTACAATTGAACTTCAGGGAACGAGAGATAGGAGTAAGATATTGTATTCTGCTCAACAGGAAATCGAAATCGAGTTATTGTAACTAGTTCATCCTTTAATGGATCGAATTACATAGTTTTTTAGTTTTTTGTTCACGACTCAACCGAGGAAGAACAGATCGGAATGGTAATTAATTTACATAATAAAAAAAATTATATTCTGTACTTAACCTACTGATCTGAAGAGTAAAGGAAACACATAATTTTTTGTCTTTTTAAACGAAGGAAACACATAATTTTTTTGTTTTTTTAAACAACTTTTTGATCTTTTTTGTTTTTTAAAACAACCCTTTGATACGAAGAGTAAAGGGTAATTTTTTTTTTTTTTAAACAACCTTTTGATCCGAAGAGTAAAGGAAACACATAATTTTTTGGTTTAAAAAAAAAATTAAGATCGGTAAAAGATAAGGAGTTAAACCAATCAGTTTCTAGTTTCAAGGATGATACTTTATTATACAAGTCTGGGTTTAGTAGGAATAGTTTTATGTAATAATTTATTGGATTCTGGTTATAGATTTTTTTTTTATTAATCAGATGTTGCCAAAATGCAATTTTAACTTAAATAATATCCGCAGTTTAAATATACTTTTATATGATCTAATTTAAATAAAAAATACTAACAACCGGATAGTTAGTTTTTTAATTTAAATAAAATTCACAGTTTAAATATGCTTTGATATGATCAAAGTTTTATTAAGTCAAAATTTAATTTCAATAAAAAAATACCAATGGGATAGTTAGTTTTTTAATCTAAATAATATAGAAAGTTTAAATATATTTTCATATGATCAAAGTTTTATTAAGTCAAAGTTTAATTTCAATAAAAAATACCAACAACTGGATAGTTAGTTAATCTTATATGCACATGCAAAGGAGGAGAATCTAATGGTTTAATCTAAATTTTAAAAGTTTTTATAAAATATTTAAATTTTCTATTATTATTGTAAATATTATATTATTTCTTAAATTATTATTAAAATTGCATACACATTTCAATTTTTTTAATATTATTATAAATATTATGTTAATGTGATTATATAGTGTTGTATTAAGCCATATATAACTATATTTTATAATACATCTATAAAACAGTGTTTTTTTTATTAGTCTCTAATTTGTTAGGGATTATAGTTCTTGGTGCAAAGTCAAAAACAAAAAAAAATTGTATAGTGTTTGCATATTTCTTCAATATTCCATGAATTGTTTTCCTAAAAATTCAAATGTTTTTTTATTATTTTTATAAATATATAATATTGTTTTCTTATTGGTTAGATAGATAGTGATGGGACTAAATACCCTTAGTTGATGTCATTATTTTTCAATTATTTGTTAGATCTCAAAATTGATCTTAAAAATATGAAAAAACAAAATTTAACATTGGTAAAAAATTAAGTGCACTTAATTCTCTAACATTGGGTATTAACACATGTTGTTGGACATGGTTCTTAGATCAAGCAAAGTAATTAATTCTTTTGAAGAACAACATGATGCATTCAAACTTTGTTGCATTGCCTAATCACTCTGGGCAACTGCTTCATTGCCATTCTCCATAGATCAATAGCAATACCAGTAGCAACATATCCAATAGTATTTTGAGTCATGGCAGTGGTCTTCTTTGGGTCATCATTTAGCAACCCAACTCCCTCCTTCTAGTGGTTGGTTGAGGAGGCCTAACTAGTTCATTCATGGTGGTGGCAACTATCAATGCTTCACTGAGCTATTGTTTACTCTTTCTATAATGGTTGTATCCACTCCTATCCATGGTGGTTCTTTTCAATTTAAGTAGAAACAAGGGAACAACAACATATCATAGTTTCTCAATTTTCTATGATCCTATTTACAAACCATTGAGTTGGACAAACATAGGATGTCACAAATTTTTTCCCATAGAGAAACATCTTCTAGACACTACAAATGGATTCTTTGATTATCATCTCCTCTATCTATCTTATCTGGCGGAGTAGAAAACACTATTCATGATAATTCTTTATAGCATGGCAAGACTAAAAACGTACTCTTTGAATATAGGATTTAGGAATCAGAGAATGTAAGACATCCAAATGAGGATTCATTTTATTCCTATTGTTCCACTCGACTTCAATATGGTTCATCCTTTGGTTGTGTACTTCTTTGCCATTCTAGAAAACCTTCAATATGAACTATGGTAAAAATCACATCTTTCTTATACTCCTATGTGGTGTCCCTTATTCCACCTTTGACGGTGTCCAAGTGGAAACAAACAGAATCATAAGTATCAATATTGCCTCTTATTCTTCAGTCAAAGAGAGATATTACACAACTCTCCACAAGTTTCAATCCCTCGAAAAGTCGCTTGAATCAAGCATTATTAAAAAATTTCTCCATGAAGCCATGGGATGATCAAGTCGAGGTTGGACTAATCGGGTAAGCTCATACTTTGATTCAATTTAGCTGGAACTTATTGTGTATTTAATTGAACTTCAGACCACCACATTAGTTTCTTTAACTAGAAAGGAATGTGCTTCAAGGGCCTCTTCTATAACTTTACCTTGCAAATTGGTTGTAGGAAGAAGAGATGGAAGACTAAGAACAATTCCACTATGGTGAATACCCTCAATGAATACATCATCAATTGGCCCATGGCATACAAATCTAGTTGGTCTCATGGTTGTGCATGCTAACCTAACAATTCAAATAAAAAGGCTTGAGATACCCCGATGAGGGTGTTTGTTGGTAGGGTGGATATATATGATGTAAATCAATCAGTAGGGGTTTGACACGAGACTCGGATTATTAATTAGAACTTGGGATTCCATTCAAGCATGTACGGAATCCACTTTTCATGGGATCATAATTGATATTGTTTATCAATCGCCCGACCCATAAATAATAAATAGAAATTAGATTGATTAGGAAATGGTTGTTCTAGGGATGGTAATCAATGAGAAACACATATGGGGAAAGTGTCAGGGTTTGAACATTGTAGTTTCCTTTGGTTCCCTAGTTGTTCATTGGTTTACCATAGTTTTATGATTATAATATATGGTCTTCCTAGATTGTTGTTGAGTCTGTCGCTTCCATAGGCCATCGATGCATGGAAAATGTGAAACATCTCGTCAATGAGTTACCCATGAATTCACACATGTGTGATATTTTGAAAATGGATGATGCAAAATTACTTGTTACATATGGAAAAGATTTAGGCCGATCAATAAATTGATCAGGATTAGTCCCCTCAAAACTAGCTTTCTTTATGCTTTAGCCATTACTAGGCCCTTTGCTAACTTTAGATTAAGGCTCAGTGCACTGAGTGTTAGCAACTATATTCCCTCATAAACATTAACATCTTGTCGAGTCCATAAAATCGATATCGATACAAATGTGAATCCAATACCCAGTTCCATTCAATTTCTTTACATAAATCATTTTAGGTTTCCATCTCTTCTATCTATTCCTACCACTAGTTCACTATGATTTATTATGTTTAGGCCTTTCTTTACTAATATATTGTTGGAGATATGGCTATAACAGAAGACTGACGCAGATGGTTAAGGTTGTCATTGATGGCAATCGGTTATAGAGTAGTCAAGGATGTCAACACGCACAAGAATGCTGGAACATGACTGCTGGAACACGAATGCTGGAACACGACTGTTGGAACTGCTGGAACACGAATGCTGGAACACGACTGCTGGAACACGAATGCTGAAACACGACTGCTGGAACACGATGCTGAAACACGACTGCTGGAACACG
>SNQJ01S0059040.1:126288-142009 GCA_010110895.2 Picea sitchensis
CCACCTTTAAAATGAAAAAAATTCAAGGAATACAATCCACTTCGAGGGGGAAAGCTCATTTTACAATATATCCAATTCAGAAGACAATAGGAGATGAGGTAATATGAATCTAAGACTATATATCCTTGGTGTGTGTGTGACAATTGGTACAATAAAGGTTTCTAGCCTACATACAAATATAACACTAAAAATGTAATAATTCAATATATAGGGCTTGATAAGGGATTTTACACATAACATGGGGATTTTTCTAGGGCTTAACACGCCCCTCCTATTCAAATAAGTGTTTTCCTCAACACTTGACTAACTGTGGGTTTTTCTACATGAAGAACTAATATTCCCATGTTGCCTCTTCCACTAGTGGGTTCTTCCATTTTATGAGGTACTTAGTAATTGCTCGATTTCCCAACTGCTTAATCCTTGTTTCAAATATTATTTCTTCTTCTAGTATGTTTTTCCCTTCTTTATTAATCTTTGGTAAAATAGTTTGGACTGAGATCTTGTTGTCGATTACCTTTTTAAGTAAGAAACATGGAAGACCGAATGTACATGTGAAGATGGGGACAACTCCAATTTGTAATCCATACTTCTAATCCTTTACAAAATCTTAGAGGGGCCACAATGTTTGGGTGTTAATTTATTGTCCTTCTTTTGTTGCTTGAGGGACATCTATGTTGATGTTTATAACATCAGACAACTAGTACTTATGCATATTTCTAAGTGTCTAGACATGTGGAAGTCGCCCAAAGCCTTCTACCTTGGTAATTTTCTTTAATTAAAGTAATTATTAAAGTAAAGTGTTTTTATTAATTAGTTGAGTTTTATTTAATGAGATGCTAAAGTTATTAGCATTAGTGAATTAAATTTTAGCCATTGATCTCAAGTGAGGTGAGATTTAATCTTAGTTGACAATCACTTTGGATATTAGGGTTAGGTCATAACTCAATATTGTAAAAGCATGGTGAGGGTGAAGGAGGAGACACTTGATACTCTTCATTATAGAGTGAGAGAAAAGAAGGACTTTTGCTCAAGGAGATCTTAGATAGGTGGAGAAGGAATTTCATCTAGAGCTCAATATAGGTCAGAAAGAAGAGAGAACATGGGAAGACGCAAGAAGATATGACAAATTAGAGCTACAACAATAGTTACGAAGTTGTACTCACTCTATATTGAGGTCAGGTGTGTTTCTACACATGCTTCAATATAGGAAAGTGCATATGTACGCGGGTTACAATGAGGAAATTCACATACAAGTTCTGAGACTTGATTGTATGGGATTGTAAAACCAAGGAGGAGTTGTTAAGGTTTGCATGTGTTGTCCATAGTTTTTTGTATATCTATGTGGGACATTTTCTTGGTAAGGGAGCCTTTGTAAGATTTGATATTATTCTAATGATAAGATGATTTGAAGGGAATAATATCTTTTTGTATTGTGTATGCGATTTGGTTTCTAATATGGCTTTCACTATTTATTTGAGTTAATTATTCCAATAACTGTATTCTTTTTTGTGAGCTTATAATTTGATTTACAACAAGAACATCACTAGATAACAAAATATCTAGGTGCCGGGATTATAAAATTAACATGGTATCCAAGCATTCATTGTGAGAGGGAGCCATATTTTAGATTCACAACAGTTAGCAACATATCTTTTAAATCTACAGAAAGATATCAACAAATCTATAACCAACAATCAGGAATCAAGGGTTGGATTTCAAGGAAATAGTCGTACAGAGATAGAACTTTCTTTCTACAGTTATACAGAGATCTATGCGAGTTGTAGTAGCCCAGGGATATATGCAGGTTGTTGGAGAACATGTCACGTACATATGCGGGTTGTAGTGGTAACATGTGCATACAAGATCATATAGGTCAGTATAGGGGTAGTTTCAGCTGTATGTTATTTCCATGGTAGATTATCAAATCTAAGGGATGGCAAAATTAAGTCTAATATTTGAAGACAGGTTGGATGGAGCATCCAACTTATTATCTTGGGAAGAAAGGGTTACTTTTATTTTGAAGGAATATGATTTTTGGGAGATTTTGGAAAAAGTAGTTCCTCCACTGACAGATCCGCCATATTTGTCAGTTCACCATAAGAAGGATATCAAATCCCAACAGGTAGTCTTGGATGCAATGAAGGATCATTTGATTCCTCACTTATCTAAGAAGAAGAATACCATGGAGATTTTTGTTGCCTTGGTAGGATTATTCCAGAGCAATTACATGAATAGGAAGATGGGCTTGTGAAATAAACACAGATCTGTGTATATGTCTAGATCTAACAATGTTACCAACTATTTAATGAGGATCACTTAGGTACGTTATCAACTTGTATCTATTAGGGATAAAGTGGATGATGTGGAGCTCGTAAATGTAGCATTGAATGGTTTTCCTAATTCATGGGAACCATTTTTCAAGGGAGTCTGCACTCGGGAAAAACTCCCATATTGGCAGAGGATTTGGGATGATTGTATACAGGAATAGACTCAGGAGGAGTCTAAGGGCATCAAACAAGGAAGTAGTGATGAGAACATGGCCCTTGTTAGTAAGACAAGGAAGGGAAAAGGGAAGGTTCTCATATAGAAAGTTAATAGTGATGGAGGTACATCACAGCTAGGGATGAAGAAGGAATTGAGTAATATCAAGTGTTTCACATGCCACGAGAGTGATCAATATGCATCTCAATGTCCAAATAATAAAGGAAGAGGAAAATCGTAGCAGGTAGCAATATCTGCAAAAACTCAATTGGATGAGTTTGCTACAAATTTCGAGAGGGATTTATCACTAGTTTCTCTCCTTTCTACTAGCACAACTACTAGGAGAGTGTGGTACTTGGAAAATGGTGCATCATGTCACATGACAGAAGCACATGATCTATTAAAAAATATAACAACTAGGAACTCATGGATCCATTTGGAGCTCAGTGACGATCTCAAGTATGCAGTGAAGGGAGAGGGAACAATCTTGTTCGAGCTTGAGTCTTATCATTCGTTGGAGACTTGGGATGTGTTATATGTACCAGGACTAAAGAAGGATATTCTCTCAATCTTAGTTATGAGGACGATATTTTTTTCATGATATTTCAGAGAAGGAAAGTACTCATATGTCTAGAGGGAGATAGCCTTGACACAACAATGATCATTGGGGTTATAAAGGGAAATTTATACAAGTTTCAGGGAAAGCATGTTCAAGCCTTGGTACATGACAGTGATAACCTATGTGAGCTATGGCACAGGAGGTGTAACGTATCCATCCAGCCATAGGCCAGGGTATGCTACCTGCAAGCCCACCCTTGGACTTCTTTCTCATATTGATACCTTCTTTATTTATTAAGGATGCATAAGATAACAAAATTAATGACATGCACAACAATATCTAGCAAGCATACATATTCTAAGGATTCAATTAACAATAATTAACTATACAACATAAATCCATTCATACACAGATAATAATATCACAACAGAGAGCACTTATCTTTATTAAAGATGACACCAACTGGTTGCAGACCAAGGATGTTCCACCCAACCATAGACACTACTGCTCCACATCTCAACAGAAGTGTCACCCCCGGGCCAGGGATATGAATCCACAAGGATGGTTCGAGAGTGTTACTTGGTTTCCCACACCAGCCAGCTCTCAAGATCTCACAGATTTCCCAGCACTCACAACAATCCATGTACCCAACTCTCTTCTACCCAGCTTGCACCACCTGAGAGAATGGACCTCCACCTTTCTCTGCCACACAATCCATCAGGCAACCCTTCTCCTTATTCGGGACTCTAGTGCAACTGGTCCAGAATCTCAATGCTGGAACTCTCAGGACTCGTAGTTGTGAGCCATGCTGGACACAGGCCACTGCATCTCAGACATGCAGGCCTCAAGTCACGACTGGATCACACTAGCTGCCACTACAACCAACTATCCCATGGCTAATTCTCTCGTAGTTGGTTTCCCCTTCCTGAGACCAATACAGAGGTGAGGATGGATGGAGGAGGTAGTTAAGTGCATGGGATTGTGTGAGGGTAATAATGAGGTAACACAAAGGTGATGGAGCGGAAAATACAATGACCAACCCCACAATTGGACCAGGGGAGATTTAAGTATGTTCGTGGGGAAATCAAGAACGTCCTGGCCTCCCCAAGAAACTCATGTAACCGATCCCCCCCACTTTATGAAAAAAGGTAATTAACATAGGAATAAACATTTAGCCTCTCAATCCCCCTCTCTTGTGGAATCATAGCCCCCTATAACTCTAGTCCTTGTCCATCTAGCAACCAGAGATGTGTGTTTTTTATTAATGATGATCAAAAAATTACATTTCTTGGGCATTTTGACCCTTTAATAATTATTTGGGAACTCTGGCCTCTCAGCATTGTAACAATACATTATTTAAAAAGGGTGTTCAAAACTTGGGGTGTTACATCCCCTCCCCCTTATTTTGGCACTGTCCTCGGTGGATATACAAAATAGAGATCAAAATCTCAAATTTATTCACAAAGATGTGGGTACTCTGCCCACATGGAATATTCATTCTCCCAAGTAGCATCTTCAGGACCATAGCAGGTCCACTGAACTTTTACCATCTCTATAACTCGATTCCAGAGCATTTTTACCTTTTTGTCCAATACCCGTACTGGTTGAACCTGAAAATCTCCCTTCGTCTCTACCTGAATCAGATGCCAATCAATATCATGGTTAGGATCATGTACATATTTCTTTAGTAAGGATACATGAAATACATTATGAACAATCATGGAAGCAGGCAATGAAAGCATGTATGCAACCGGTCCTATTCTATCCAATATTTCAAATGGACTACAGAATTTGGCTACCAGCTTTGTACAACTACCCAATTTCAAAGAGCTCTTCTTGGGCTTCACTTTCAAAAGTACATGCTCCCCTACTCTAAATTATCTGAATTCCCTGTTCTTGTTTTCATAAAATTTCTGTCTATCATGAGTTGCCTTTAAATTTTTCTTAATCTTGACCACCTGGGATTCCATTTCCTTGAGCAACTCCGGCCCAAGTACCACTCTATCTGCTAGGTTTTCCCAGATCACTAGAGTATTGAATTTCCTACCATACAAGGCTTGAAATGGGCTCATTCTCAATGAATCTTGATACCCATTATTATATGCAAACTCAACCAAGTGTAAGTAATCTTGCCACTTAGATGACTTATCCATCACATACATTCTCATCATGTCTTCAATTATTCGATTGACTCTCTCTGTTTGCCCATCTATCTGGGGATGATATGTTGTGCTAAAGTTTAGATTTGTGCCAAATCCTTTAAACAATCCCCTCCAGAAATTGGAGGTAAAATTTGTATCTTTGTCCGAGACAATTTTCCTAGGTATCCCATGCAACCTAGCAATTTCCTTCATAAAAATTTCTGCAATATTAGCCGTTGTATGCATTGTCTTCACATGCAAAAAATGAGCATCCTTTGTTAATTTTTCAACCACCACCATGCTTGAATCATGTTTCTTATTCCTTTTGGGTAATCCCCTGATGAAATCCATGGTGATCACTTCCCATTTATTCTCTGGAATTGGCAATGGCTACAACAAACCCGTCAGGTGCCTATGCTTAGCCTTCACCTTTTGACATTCCATACATTGAGCGATGTAATCAACAACATCCTTCTTCATTTCCAGCCAAAATAATTAGCTTCTTACTGTTGTGATTGTTTTCTGGTAACCGGGATGTCCAACATAAGGAACATCATGCATTTTCTTCAGTACCACATTCCTCAGTTCTCTGGAACTAGGAACATAGATTCTATTTTTATGCATGAGTAATCCATCTTCCTTTATCTCATACTCCTTTATTTTATGTTGTACATCTCCTTGTTGTAAGTTTTCCTTTACCTGTAGGTAATGTTGATATGTAACAAGACCATCTAAAATTATTCTCTTCAAGTCAGACTGATGCATACTGACAGTAGTAGCATGCATGAGATGAACTCTTCTACTAAGTTCATCAGAAACTTTATTCTCCTTTCCTTTTATATTCTTAATATCGAATTCATATTCACTTAAAAATTCTAGCCATCTTGTTTGCCTAGCATTCAAGGTCGGTTGTTCAAAAAGATACTTCATGCCAATGTGGTGTGTTCTTAATTCAAATTTCTTCCCCATGAGATAATGCCTCCACATCCTCAAGGCATGAACAATGGCAACAAGTTCCAAGTCATGCGTGGCATAGTTCCTCTCATCTTCCTTAAGGTTTCTAGACTCATATCCAATGACATGTCCATTTTGAGTAAGGACTCCCCAAATTCCTTCCTTACATGTGTCTGTACATACCACAAAACTTTCATTTGGGTCAACAATATTTAACACAGGTGCACTAGTAAGTAATTCCTTCAACAGATTAAAATTATTTTCACACTTGAGTGTCCATTCAAATTTAGTTCCCTTCTTTTGCAATGAAGTGATGGGATGCACAATCTTAGAGAACCCTACTATGAACCTTCTGTATTATCCAACTAATCCCATAAAATATCCGACGTCTAACACATTTCTGGGTGTTGGCCATCCTCTAATGGCTTCAATCTTCTCTGGATATACTACTATGCCCTGCTCTGAAATAATGTGTCCCAAGTAATGGATCTGCTTTTGATAAAAAGAACACTTTCTCAACTTGGCATACAACTGATTTTCTCTCAGTACTTGAAATACCAGTCTTAAGTGATGTTCATGCTCCTCTTCAAACTTAGAATAGATAAGTATGTCATCCAGGAATACTATGACAAACTTGTCCAAATAATTTTTGAATATGCCATTCATTAAGCACATGAAGACAGTTGGTGCATGGTCAGTCAAAATGGCACCACTACAAATTCATAATGCCCATACATGGTCCTAAAGGCTGTCTTATGAATGTATTCTTCCTTTATTCTTACCAGATGGTATCCTACCCTCAGGCCAATCTTTGAAAATATCTTTGCTCCTCTCAGCTGATCAAAGAGGTCATCAATTTGGGGTAGCAGATACTTGTTCTTTATAGTGTACTTGTTCAACTGTCGGAAGTCAATACACAACCTCAAGGTTCCATCCTTATTTTTGACAAAAAGTACTGGTGCTCCCCAAGGTGAAACACTTGGATGTATGTACCCTTTCTTCAAAAATTCCTCCAACTGCATTTGTAATTCTTATAACTCTGATGTGCTCATTCTGTAAGGTGTTTTTGACACCGAGGCAGATCCTGACACTAAATCAATTGAGAAATCTATCTCCCTTCTTGGTGGCAATTCGGGTATTTCTTGGAATACATCTTCAAATTCCTATAGCACCGAGAAATATTCAAGGCTTGGCCCCTTTGTATTATTTGTCTCTTCCACATGAGCTACATATAGTTGACATCCCTTCCTAAAACATCTTTTCAGTTGTACGGATGAAATCTCCCTTATAGACATGGGTCTTGGAACTCCTTTCACAGTGCTTTGTTTTCCATTTCCATCAAGACATGTAAATTTCTTGTTATGACAATCTAGGACAACATGATGCTTGTCCAACCAATCCATCCCAATCAGAACATCATAAGACCCCAATGGTATGATATTTAGATCAATACAATATTCACACCATTAACACTTATGGAACAACTTCTGACCATATCATGGATTCTTCTTTTGGTTCCAGTGGCTAACTAAACCAAACTTGCTTTTCCAAGTTTACTTTCCTCCAAATGTAATTTATCCACTATCTTAGGATCAATGTAACAATGACTTTCTCCTGAATCAATCAAAATAGCAACAGGTTGATTTATGATCTTACCTTCCACCTCGATCATATTGGATTGGTACTTTGCTTGTCGATCATTTAAATCTACATAGATTCTTCCCATATCTTCGACTGTTGTAGCCTCTTAGATGTTGTGCACAGTATTCACTCTATCTTTTCTGTGTGGGAAATCCTTGTACACGTGATCTTCCTTGCATCCCCAACATTGGATTGGTGGTCTTCCCCTTTTTCCCAAGGAATCTTCTTTCTTGGATTCCCCCTTAGTATATTGATCTTGACGATATTTATTAGGCTCATTCCTATTGAAGGGAGGTTTGAATCCTTTCCTCCTCTGATTGGACTTCACATTTTTTTTGTCCTTCCAAGATTTCTGCAGGGATTCTCTTCCCTGGCCTTGCTCATATAGGTATTTATCCTTTTGATGGACTCAGTCAAGGTATCGGGTTCATCATACTTGATCGTTTCCTTATAAAAGGATGACAATCCACTTAGAAATCTCTGTATTTTCACTTTCTCATCACCAATGAACTTGACATATTTTAACAATCCTAATAATTTCTTCTTGTACTCTGCCATAGTCATGCTTCCCAACATTAGTTCAAAGAAATCCTGCATTTTCTTGTCATAGAAATTCTCTGAGAGGTACTCCTTCTCGAAGTACTTCTTAAACTTCTTCCAAGTGATCCTACTTTCATTAACATGCTCCACTTGCTTCAATTAGTCCCACCACACTGCAACTTTCCTGTGTAAATGGTAAGTGGCAATCCTGGCTTCCAGGTTTGATGAATAGTTATTAAATTGAAAATATATCCGGATCCCAAGCAACCATGCTTCAACATCATCTTCCCTCTCTCTTTCACCATCTAAGGAAGGTGGCTTCAACTTCCTCAGATCTCCTTGCAAACTATCTACCTCTTGTTTCCTTCTTTGTTGCATGATAGGGGACACCTCTGGACTGCTTACAGGATCATCCGATGCATAAAGTTTTATTTCTGAGTAAGGAGGTGAGTGGTATCCATGAGCTATGCTAACACTTCTGGAATAACCAACTCTTCCATGATAATTTCTCCTTTCATGACACTTTCCTTCTTCCTCTTGTCTTGAGTTTGATCCCTTCTTCGTTTTCCTCTGCAACTGATTTAAGCTCTGCAACACTCGAGCATTTATCTGATTTTTCTCTCTTATCAGTCTCTGGTTGTCTTCTTTGTAGCTCTGCACTTCTATCTTTAGGTTTCTTACCATTTCCATTAATGTTTCCTTCTCTCCTTTTTCCTTGCATCCATTGGACTCTGTCTCTGCATTACCAACCCTAGTATTCTAGTCTTCGGCCTCCTTATCATGACTGGAGGCCCCCTCACCTTCTTCCATTTCCTCAATACACATCATGAGCTAACATGATTAAGATCCTTAATTCTGCAAAATGTGCAAGCGACCATTTTGTTAGAATTATGCATATGATAGAAAAAAATTGCCAAACCATGCTACAGGTCTCTTTCTTGTTTTTTTTCATGGAGATCATATTCCCATTCTCTGAAAATAACAATGTCCTATTATCCCTGGGTTGGAACATAATTTCATCTTGCACAGGCGCTTCCTTCAAACCACCTTCCCAGGTGACCACGACTAGAAACCATGGCTAAATCCTTCCTTAGCACTTTTCTGTCTCGGAGACAACCAATTCGGCCCTTAGCCCTCCTTCCCTTGGCTCTCAATATTCATATGACCATGACCATGACCTTGTTCTTAGCTAAAAAAGTGCTTGTCCAGAGCTTTAGGACTTCAAAACCTTCAACCAGGACCAGATCAACAGTCCTCATCGTCCTTCATGATCAACGATCGAGATCCACTTTGGAACTCTACGCTTCGAGAGTCTCAACTTTCCTTGCTTTCCTCCTCCCATAACACTTTTACCCGGAGTTCATGATTTGCCAACATGTTTCCTCCCACAGATCGGTGGCCGTGAATCGTTTCAGCTCTTTGGGCTTCAGAAGTTTCAAACTTCCCTCCTGCACTTTCTCCCGAAGTTTTTTCACCCGAAGTCGACGATCCTTCGACATGTGTCTTTTGGAATCAACGGCCATCATGTACTCTGGCCTTTAGGCCTTCGAGAGTTTTTTCAACCCAATGAAACTTGTCACATCTTTCCCCTCTGGAGTGCCCAATCTTCGGGACTACACAATCTGTCGTCACGTGGCGAAATACCCAGAAGCGGACTAGTGGCCCAATCAGGCGGGTGACACATGTCGTGTTCTAATCGACTTTTCAATATTCCAAATGCTCAAATATTACTGACATGTGGCACACATCCCATGTGTCCACGTCATCCTAGGTGACGTCCACAAGCCACTTCACTTCAGTAATTCCAGGGTCCACATCACCTCTAGGTGACGTCATCACGCCCCTTTACTTCGGCTCTTCAGGCTTTGGGACTTCAGGAGTTTTCATACTAGTGCACTTCCAATTCTCCTGAACCCCGAATTCCCAAACTGGCAAATCTATCACCACGTTTCCTCCTCAATATGATAGCTATGTTTTACTTCGAGGCTTCGGACTTCAGAGATCTCAAACTTCAACTTTTTTCCTTGAAAATGTTTTTATCTGAAGCTCGCGATCTACCGACGTGTCTCTTGCGGATCAACGACTACGATTCCTTTGGGACTCCGGACTTCAGAAATATCAAACTTCCAAAGATATATGGCCCTACTGGATTTTATCTGAAGACCTGGATCTGGTGACGCGTGGATCATGACAGATCAATGGCTGATATCCTTTCAGGTCCTCAGGTTTCAAAAAGATCAGTTTTCAAAATTTGTCTGGCTCCACTGGCTCTTATTCGAAACCCTGGATCTGGTGACGCGTGCCTCTCGTCAGATCAACAGTCGAGATCCTTTCAAGTCTTCGTACTTTAGAGAACTCAACTCTCAACCTTTGCTTTCCTTGGAAGTGTGTGGATTTCTGCTGCGTGTCCTCCTGGATTGGACGACCGAGATTCACTTTGGATCTTCGGGTTCCGGAAATGTCGATTCTCAACTTCTCTTGCTCACCTTTTTTGGAGTGATTTTACCCAGAGCACACGATCGGTTGACGTGTGTCCTCCTATAGATCGATGGTTCCCAGGCTACTTCGGCTCTTCGGGGGTTCGTCACTCGAGCACTTCCATGTCACATCACTGCATGCCTTTTCAATTTGTGGGTTGCGCATCGATGGTTTGGAGTAACCCACTTTTTGCTCTACAATTCTCCTGACATTGACACATAACCCCTCAAGGAAACCGTGGTTTGGATTGCGGGATCACCTTGGGAAATTAACTCCCATGCAACTTGGTTCCCCGCAATGCCTGTTGGCCGTTGATTTCTCTCTCCAATGGGATCTGACGGTTGTGACCTTAACCTTTCTTCCTTTTCATCGGACGACCCCTGTTCACCTGTCCTTCGATCCAATGATCCTGGATCTCCCATGATCCTATAGTGTTGATCGCTCCTGAATTCAAAAGGAATGGTCATGATCCTTTGAACCCTTATAGAGGATCTATGACATTCTGTCTCATGCGTAGCTTCTGCAACGCCATTCCTTCAGAGCTTTTCAATTTTACAGTCAGAGTTCATTCTCGACCACAAGACTCTGACCAACAGACCTGGCCCATACCGGCCCAATGTTTCAACTAGAAGCTATGATACCAATCTGTGACATACCCAGCCAACCACAGGCCAAGGTATGCTACCTACAAGCCCACCCTTGGACTTATTTATCATACCGATACCTTCTTTATTTATTAAGGATGCATAAGATAAAATAATTAATGACATGCACAACAATATCAAGCAAGCATTCATATTCTAAAGATTCAATTAACAATAATTAACTATACAATGGAAATACATTCATACACAGATAATAATATCATAACAAAGAGCACTTATCTTTGTGAAAGATGACACCAACTGGCTGCAGACCAAGGACGTTCCACCCAACTATAGACACTACTGCTCAAAATATCAACAACAATGTCACCCCCAAGCCAGGGCTATGAATCCACAAGGACGGTTCCAGAGTGTTACTTGGCTTCCCAAACCAGTCATCTCTCAATCTCTCATAGGTTTCCCAGTACTCACAACAATCCAAGTAGCCATCTCTCTTCTACCCATCTTGCACCACCCGAGAAAACAAACCTCCACCTTTCTCTGCCATGCAGTCCCTTAGGAAACCCTTCTCCTTATTCGGGCCTCTAGCATAACTGGTCCAGAATCTCAATGCTGGAACTCTCAGGACTCGCAGTTGTGAGCCATGATGGACACAAGCCACTGCATATGAGACATGTAGGCCTCAAGGAATGACTGGATCACATGAATGACCACTACATCCAACTATCTTGTGGCTAATTCTTTCACAATTCGGTCCCCCTTCCCGAGACCAATACGCAGGTGAGGATGGATGGAGAAGGTAGGTAAGTGCATGGGAGTGCGTTAAGGTAATAATGAGATAACGCAAAGGTGATGGAGCAGATAAGCCAATGACCAACCCCACAATCAGACCAGGGACGGGTTTAAGTATGTTCATGGGGAAATCAAGAACCTCCTAGCCTCCCCAATAAGCTCACGTAATCGATCTGCCTTTAGGAAAAAAGGTAATTAACATAGGAATAAACATTTATCCTCTCAATCCCCCTCTCTTGTGGAATCATAGCCCCCTATAACTCTAGTCCTTGTCCGTCTAGCAGTGAGCGATGTGTTTATTACTAATGATGATCAAAACATTACATTTCTTGGGCATTCTGGCCCTTTAATAATTGTTTGGGCACTATGGCCTCTCAACATTGTAACAATACATTATTTAAAATGGGGGTTCAAAACCCGGGGTGTTACAGGAGGTTGGGACACCGATACTATAGGACATTGTCGATTATGAGGGAGATTGTCACTGGTCTACCATATTTCAGTGTTGAACAATAGGGAGTGTGCAAAGGGTGTGCACATGGAAATAATGCCAAGGATGCTTTTCCAAGCAACGAGAGTATGTCCAAGGAGATATTAGATCTTATAAACACATATGTGAGTGGGCTGATGTGAATAGAATCAGTGTAAGGAACGTCATACTATGTGACATTCATTGATGAATTTTCCAGGAAAAAATGGATATTATTTATGAAGACCGGGGATGAGGTCTTGAATTGGTTCCATGACTTAAAGGTTTAAGTGGAGAACCATAAAAAAAGAAGATCAAGGTATTGAGGTCTAATAATGGAGGAGAGTAAACCTCCAATGAATTTAAGGATTTTTTCAAGGATGAAGGGATCAAGAGGGAGTTGATAGTCTCTTATAACCCTCAATAGAATGGGGTTGCAAAGAAAAAGCACATGTCCATCATCGATTCTATTAGGGCTATGATACATGACTAGGATTTGCCTATGTGTTTTTGGATAGATTCATGTAACATGACAATATATCTACAAAATATGACTCCTCATAGGATATTGGGGAACACGACTCCAAAGGAGAAATTCTCAGGAGTGAATCCATATGTGTTGTCTACACTCATTCGTAAGAAGTTGATTACAAAGAGGTAGATGTCCAGATCTGAGGGCTTGAGGATTTTCATGTGGCATAGATTCAACAACCAAATCTGAGTGCTTGTACCACGCCACATGGCACAGATCTGAGTGCTTGTAGCATGCCACATGGCACAAATCTGACTGCTTGTAGCATGCCACATGGCACAGATCCAACAGCGAGATCCAAGGGCTTGAGGATTTCCACATGAAGTAGATCCGACAACCAAATATAAGGGATGGTATCTTACCACATGGCATAGATTCGAGGGCTGGTAAATTTCCACATGGAGAAAATCCAAGGGATAGTAGCATGCCACATTGCTCATATCTTATGGCCATATCCAAGAGCTACTAGCATGCCACATGGCATAGATATGAGGGCTGGTAGCTTACCACATGGCATAGATCTTAGGGCTATCATCTTGCCACATGGAACATATATGAAAGATAGATCCGAGGTATAATAACATGCCACATGGCATAGATCCGACGACACAATTCAACAACCTGATCTTACAATTGGTAGGATGCCACATGATGCAGATTTGATGGTCAGATCAGAGTGTTGGTAGCTTTGCACATGGCATAGATATGAGGGATAATATATTTCCACATGGAATGTATCTGATAGTCATATCCAAGGGATGGTACCACACCACATGGCGTAGATATGATGAACAAATCTAAGGGTTGGTAGCATGCCAAATGGTGTATATCCGACGATTGGTAGCATGCCACACAGTGTGAATCCGATGGCCATATCCAAGGGATGGTAGCACGACACATGGCACATACATGACATCCAGATCATAGGGATAGTAGCATGCCACTATGTGCATATTCAACACTCAGATTTGAGGGATAGAGGATTTCCACATGGTGAAGATCTGACAATTGGATCGAAGGGATTGAGGATTTCCATGTGGCATAGATCGAATGACAATATTTGATAGTTGGAGGATTTCCACGTGGCACAGATCCAAGGGATGAAATCATGGCACATGGCATAGATACAAGAACCACATCCAAGGGTTGGAGGATTTCCACATGGCTAAGATCCAAAGGCTAGTGGTTTTCCACGTGGTGCAAATCCGATGATCATATATGAGGGTTGGTAGGTTAGGATATGTTACAGATTCGACAACTAGATCTGAGGGATGGTAGTTTTCAACATGGTGTATATATGAGGGATGGTATCTTTCCACATGATGCAAATCCAACATCAAAATCCAAGGGTTGGTAGAATGCCACATGGCACAAATCCAACGACCATATTTGAGGGCTGGTAGCACACCACATGGCGTAGATCTGAGGGATGGTAGCATACCACATGGCACATATCTCATGGCTAAATACGAGGGCTAGAGGATTTCCACATGGCACAGATCATAGGGCTAGTATATTTCCATGTGGTGTAGATATGAGGGATGGTAGCTTGCCACGTTGCACATATTCGATGGCCATATCTGAGGTCTAGTAGCTTTCCATGTACATATCCAATGGATAGATCCAAGGTTCGGTAGCAAACCACACGGAACAGATATAAGGGCCACATCCAAGGGCTCAAATCATGCCACATCGCACAGATCCAAATGTTGAAAGCTAGCTACATGGTGAAAATCTGACGGCCTGGTCTGATGGCTAGAAACCTATCACGTGGCATAGATCGGACAACCAAATCTAGCAACTAGAAACCTTGCACATGGATTCTATCTGACAGTTGGAACATGCCACATGGCACATATCTGACAGTTAAAGATATTCCATGTTTCACCATCGATTCTTCTTATTCTCCATGTTGTCATCGCTACTATTGAGTGTGTAAAATGAATTGGTTATCTCTTTTCTATCAAATGGGCATGGAAAAAGGAATATCGCCATGGGCTCTACCTCCTTTACATGTGTTGGTCGAGGGTCACACCATAGGATTCAATGCAGGTAGTTTCTTACTTATGTAATTAGGTCAGAACTAGAACCAAAGTAAAAGGTGCAAGCTATGATTTCTTTCTCATGCACAAAAAACTCCATAGGAGACTTAGTGACCTCAAATTAAAGAAAAAATAACCTCATAAGTGACTAACTTTATGTGGGGAAATTTTTTTAGAATACAACATGACTTCATGCGCAAACACTCACTTGCAGATAATCTAACAAAGGATTATATACAAAGCCCACGGAGAACTATTGAGAATCCAACGCTTCAGTTCAGCTAATTTGAACGAGTGAGAAGTTATTGGTTTGAGAAGAGCCACAAAGTAAGTAAAGTAGATATATGAACCTATTGATTTTTTCATCAATCAAACATCTCACCAACACATTCCAGAGATCAAGATAATGACTTGGTATCGACTTTGTGGATTGGACTTGACATAGAGAACTAATTCCACATTCCTATACCAGAGCTACATGCTACTA